>CAKNYM010049411.1:70691-105354 GCA_932195095.1 Andricus curvator
CGAAATTCGAATCTAGCTATTCGTTTGACACATAAGTCGGTAAAACAGTGATTGTTAATTTACAGACAGGGGACCTACCTACATAGGAACCTTAAGTCTTGGTCGGTAAAGCAGAAACCTACATCATCTACTGTAGAAAGAATATCTGTCAGATTCCTCCTTTATCGACTGAAGATAATCTGGGTTCCCACTTCAGTGGCTAAAGATATCTAGGTTCCTATCTTACCGACTGGGCGTAATCTAGATTTCTACTTTATTGACTTGAGGGAATGCCTTATCATCGGTTGTTAGTGTAGGTTCGTATTTTATTATTGGTCGGTAATTTAGGTTCCTACTGAGTATCATATTGATATCGGTTAGGAAGGGAACTGCATCACTGACTGGTAACATCATAGCTCGGACACGAACCGTTATCGTCTGTTGATAAATTAAAAATAAATAAATAAACCAGTCGCTGGTTTACTGTAGTTCAGCTCGATACAAAACCATGGGCCAGAACCGTCCTAGGTATACTACTGAAGTTGTATGACTTTCCCCTTTTTAAATATTTTAAAACTCTAAATTGAAAAATTTTAAATCGTACTTCTTGATTAAGTTTCAACTTGAAACTTTCAAGATTAAATTATTTTACACTGGAATTGTTTAATATTGAATAAGTTTGAATTGAAAGCAGTTAAAATATAATAATTTTATATTAAAACACTTAAAAATATTTTATTTTATTTTTAAAAAATTCAGAATTGTATCCTTTGCAAATAACTATATTTTAACTAAAAATATGAGTTTTTTGTAATGATTTAAAAATAATAATTAGAGAAAATCCATTATAAGAAATCATTATAGGCCTATACTGAATTTCCTATAATATTTGCATTTTAAGCGTGTTTTTCAGCATGCATACACGTTTGAAGTTGAAAAAACTTGAATTAAAAATTTACATTTTGTTTAAATTTTTGTGTAATTTAATCAAATTTTTAATTGTCTCTGAATCTATTTAAAACTTCTAAATGTTTTTGAATGATTTGAATTTTTCCCAACATTTTTTTTCAATTCTGCAAAAATAAAAAATTGCCCTACCATCTTGCACATTTTTTTCACAATTTTGGAAATCTTGAATCGTTTTAAATATTCACCTAAAATGAATTTTTCAAAGTAGAAAATCATTTTGAATTTTCCCAGGAGTTTTAAGATTTCTTTTTATTATCTTGAAACTTTTCAAAATCGTTAAAAAGCTACAAATTATATTTTGAAATCATCTAATTTTTTTTACATTTTCAGAAATCTTCTTATATCATTTTACATTTCCTTCAAAAATTAATTTTTCAATATAAAAAATTCTTTCAAATTTTCCCAGAAATCTAAAGACTTTTTTTTTTAGTCTTTTGCAAGTTTAAAATGATTTGTTCATTTTTTCAGAGACAGCCTAAGTTTAAATTGAAATCCTGCAAAATTCAAAAAATCCGTAAAAGCATTAAAAACTGAATATTTTTAAAGCAGCTTTCCAATTTTCAAGCCTCTTTCCAAATTAATCTGTGATTTTTTTTTTATTTGCCTTGAAAGTAAAACCATGCAAGAACTAGGCATTCAAAATTGAATTATTAAAAATAAATAAAACGTTCTAAAGTGAACATTCCAAACTTGAAATTATTTGTTGTTGTTGAAGTAATTGAATTATACAATTCAAAATGGGAATCATAGTAATCTTATTTTATATTTATATATTATTAATTAACAATGCAATGTTTTCCGCGCGCAGTAGGGCGTATAATATTGCTAGTAAACTAATAAACTTTCAAAATAAATTTTAACTAAAAAATGAGTTTGTTGTAATGATTTAAAAATAATAATTAGAGGAAATCCATTATAAGAACTCACTACAGGCCTATACTGAATTTCCTATAATATTTGCATTTTAAGCGTGTTTTTCAGCTTGAATACACGTTTGAAGTTAAAAAAACTTGAATAATTTACATTTTGTTTAAATTTTGGTGTAATTTAATCAAATTTTTAATTGTTTCTGAATCTATTTAAAACTTCTAAATATTGTTAAATGATTTGAATTTTTCCCAACATTTTTTTTCCAATTCTGCAAAAATAAAAAATTGCCCTACCATCTTGCAAATTTTTTTACAATTTTGCAAATCTTCTTTAATCGTTTCGAATATTCACTTGAAATGAATTTTTCAAAATAGAAAATCATTTTGAATTTTCCCAGGAATCTTAAGATTTCTTTTTATTATCATGTAACTTTTCAAAATCGTTAAAAAACTACAAATTTTATTTTTAAATCTTCTAAATTTTTTTTTACATTTTTAGAAATCTTCTGAAATCATCTTACATTTTCTTTAAAAATTAATTTTTCAAGATAAATTTTTTTTTCAAATTTTCCCAGAAATCTCAAGATATTTTTTTTAGTCTTTCGAAAGTTTAAAATTATTTTTTTATTTTTTCAAAGACAGCCTAAGTTTAAATTGAAATCCTGCAAAATTCAAAAATTCCGTAGAAGCATTAAAAAATGAATATTTTTAAAGCAGCTTTTCAATTTTCAAGCCTCTTTCCAAATAAATCTGTGAATTTTTTTCAATTTGTCTTTTAAAGTAAAACCATGCAAGAACTAGGCATTCAAAATTGAATTATTTACAAAAAATAAAACGTTCGAAGGTGAACATTCCAAACTTGAAATTTTTTTTGAAGTAATTAAATTGTACAATTCAAAATTGGAATCATAGTAATCTTGTTTTATATTTATATATTATTAATTAACAATGCAACGCGTATAATATTGCTAGTAAACTAATAAACTTTCAAAATAAATTTGTAATTCGAAATTTTTATTTTGTATTAAAAATAGTTTTTCCCCTCAAATCGAAAAGTGCATAATGATGCTGAAATTATTAATACATACATAAATGTCGATTTGAATGAATTTCAAAGCGAGGAATTGATCTATCTATCTATCCATCTCTCAGACGATATAAAAAATAAATCTTGAATGGCTTTGATTGAATCGAATTGGATTTTCTTAGGACTTTATCGCCTCTCTGTATTATCATAATTCATAATCGCACTGCGACATGAATGATCGACCATATGTTAGTTATTTGTTGGCAAATAATGGCACGTACGAGCTAAGGATGTCGAGAACAAGGCAGGCACGTCAGTCTGAATGCGAGGAACCGGACCTCGTTAGTCGATAAAGCCGATTCGAGCAAGTAAAACGTGCGAACTGCGAAGGCTAAGTCTTATTGTTGATTACTTAAAAGCCAGCATTCATGCATTGGAAAAAAATTACTTCTTCAAACTACAAATCAAGGTTTGTTCCAGTGTCAAAAGAATAATTGTCTTTTTTTTAATAGCCAAGCAGCATTCATAGTTGATTGTTTAAAGTTTTTTTTTCGACAAAATAAAGTTTGTAATATTAAAAAAAAAACAATATTATCTATTATCACAATAAGATAGTGAATTTATTTCTTGACCGGGAATTTTACAAATTTTTTGAAAAAAATCTATCCAATCATTTGAAATATCATCAATTTCATGTCACATGATGAATGCAATTTAAAATAAGTATGATTTCAACTTTTTTTAAATTTTTAGTTCAATTGTTAACTTGTTCAATTATTACATCATTCGGTTTAGATTATAAAATAATTTAATTTAAAAATAATTTTAAACTTGAAAATGTGCATAATATTAAAAAATAATTTAAAACTTGAGAAGATTAAAAAAAAAATTTAATTAAATGTAGATTTTTGAAGATTTGGAACAAAATTTTTTTTAACTTTTTAACAATTTTGAAAGGTTTCAAGAGAATAAAAAAATGTCTTTAGATTCCTGGGATAATTAAAAATAATTTTTTATATTAAAAAATTCATTCCTAAAGAAAATGTATAAAGATTTCAAAAGAGTTCTAAAAGAGTAAAAAAATGGAATATTTTTAGTCAAATTTGTTTAATTTTGAAAGATTTTTCCAAAATTTTAGGAAAAAATCAATTCATTTTAAAAGCTATTTAGAAGATAAAAAAAGGAAAAAGAATTGTTAATTTGAAAGAATGTGAAAAATTTAGATTTTTTAAGATTTCGAAATAATATTTTTAAACTTTTTAATGATTTCGAAAGATTTTAAGATAGAAAAAAATGAATTAATTTTTTCTGAGAACATTTTTAATGTTTTTTTTACTTGGAAGAATTAATTTAAAAAAAAATATTTTTAAATATTCAAAAAAAAATTTTGATGAATTAATAAAAATTGAACAATTATCAATTTAGAAAAAATTCAAGTGAGTTTAAGAGATATATAAAAGTTTTGAAAATATTAAAAAATAATTTAAAACTTGAAAAGGTTTTTAAAAAATTTTAACTAAATGTAGATTTTTGAAGATTTTTGACAAAAAATTTAAAGAATTTTAAAAGGTTTCAAGAGAATAGAAAAAATGTTTTAAGGTTTCTGAGAAAATTGTAAATAATTTTTTATATAGTAAAATTAATTTTTAAGTAAATATAAAATGATTTCAGGAGATTTCTAAAACTGTAAGAAAAAGTTTGAAAGATTTTTAGGCAATTTTTTAATTTTGAAAGATTAAAAAAAAATTAGGAAAAAATCCAATCATTACAAAAAATATTTAGAAATTTTAGGAACAATTTTGAAAAATAATTTTAAATAGCCAACATTCATGCATTGGAAAAAAATTACTTCTTCAAACTACAAATCAAGGTTTGTTCCAGTGTCAAAAGAATAATTGTCTTTTTTTTTAATAGCCAAGCAGCATTCATAGTTGATTGTTTAAAGTTTTTTTTCGACAAAATAAAGTTTGTAATATTTAAAAAAAAAACAATATTATCTATTATCACAATAAGATAGTGAATTTATTTCTTGACCGGGAATTTTACAAATTTTTTGGAAAAAATCTATCCAATCATTTGAAATATCATCAATTTCATGTCACATGATGAATACAATTTAAAATAAGTATGATTTCAATTTTTTTTTAATTTTCTGTTCAATTGTTAACTTGTTCAATTATTACATCATTCGGTTTAGATTATAAAATAATTTAATTTAAAAATAATTTTAAACTTGAAAATGTGTATTTTAAAATATTTTAAATAAAATGTGAATTTTTTAAGATATCGCAACAAAAATTAGAAACTTTTTAAGAATTTTGAAAGGTTTCGAGAGAATAAAAAAATGTCTTTAGATTCCTGGGATAAATAAAAATAATTTTTTATATTAAAAAATTAATTCTTAAAGAAAATGGAATATTTTGAGGCAAATTTGTTTAATTCTGACAGATTTTTCAAAATTTGTTGGCAAAAATCAATTCATTTTAAAAGATATTCAGAAGTTTCAAAAAATCAAAAATAATTTTCAATTTGAAAGAATGTGAAAAAATTTAGATTTTTTTTTAAGATTTCGAAATAATATTTTTAAACTTTTTAATGATTTCGAAAGATTTTAAGATAGAAAAAAAATTTATTAAGATTTCTGAGAAAATTTTTAATGTTTTTTTTTACCTTGAAGAAGTAATTTTAAGAGATTATTTTCAAATATTCAAAAACAAATTTCGGTGAATAAATAAAAATTTAACAATTATTAATTTAGAAAAAATTTAAGTGAGTTTAAGAGATATATAAACGTTTTGAAAATATTAAAAAATAACTTAAAACTTGAAAAGATTTTTAAAAAATTTAAATTAAATGTAGATTTTTGAAGATTTGGAACAAAAAATTTTTAAACTTTTTAAGAATTTTGAAAGGTTTCAATATAATAAAAAAATATCTTTAGATTTCTGGGATAATTAAAAATAATTTTTCATATTAAAAAATTAATTCTTGAAGAAAATGTATAAAGATTTCAGAAGATTTCTAAAAGAGTAAAAAAAATGAAATATTTTTAGGCATATTTGTTTAATTTTAAAATATTTTTAAAAAATTTTAGGAAAAAATCAATTCATTTAAAAAAATATTTAGAAATTTAAAAAAAAATCAAAAATAATTTTTAATTTGAAAGAATGTGAAAAAATTTAGATTTTTTAAGATTTCGAAATAATATTTTAAAACTTTTTAATGATTTAATGATATTTTTAAATATTCAAAAACAAATTTTGATGAATAAATAAAAATTGAACAATTATTAATTAAGAAAAAATTCAAGTGAGTTTAAGAGATATATAAAAGTTTTGAAAATATTAAAAAATAATTAAAAACTTGGAAAGACTTTTTAAAAATTTTAACAAAATGTAGATTTTTGAAGATTTGGAACAAAAATTTAAAAAAAAATTTAAGAATGTTAAAAGGTTTCAAGAGAATAGAAAAAATTTCTTAAGGTTCCTGCGAAAAGTGTAAATAATTTTTTATATAGGAAAATTAATTTTGTATGTAAATGTAAAATGATTTCAGAAGATTTCTAAAAATGTAAAAAAAAATTTGAAAGATTTTTAGGCAATTTTTTAATTTTGAAATTTTTTTTTTAAATTTAGGAAAAAATCCAATCATTACAAAAATATTTAGAAATTTTAGGAAAAATTTTGAAAAATAATTTTAAATAGCCAACATTCATAGCTGTTTAAAGTTTCTTTCTACAAAATAAAGTTTATAATATTTAAAATTTACAATATTATCTGTTATTACAATTAGAAAGTAAATTTATTACTTGACCGGGAATTTTACGAATTTGTTGACAAAAATCTATACAATCACTTGAAATATCATCAATTTCATACCACATGATATAATGCAATTTAAAATAATATCGATTTCAACTTTTTTTAAATTTTCAGTTCAATTGTTAACTTTTTCAATTATGACATCAGTCGGTTTAGATACTAAGATCATTTACTTTAAAAATAATTTTAAACTTGAAAAGATTTCAAATTTTAAATAAATTGTAAATTTTTCAAGATTTTGCAACAAAAATTTTAGAAACTTTTTAAGAATTTTAAAAGGTGACAAGAGAACAAACATTTTTTTACAAGATTCCTGGAAAAATTTTAAATAATTTTTTATATTGAAAAATTAATTTTTAAATAATATTTTACTACTCATCTCGAATTTCGAGACGACGGGACACTTCGAAATGTAAAATAATGTCAGAAGATTTCTAAAAATGTAAAAAATAAAGGAAAGACTTCAAAGTTTTTAATATTGAAAGATTTTTCAAGAATTTTAGGAAAAAGTCCAATGATTTTAAAAGATATTTAAAAGTTTAAACAAAATTTTTTGAAAAACTAAAAAATTGAAAAGATTTGAAAAATTGTGAGAAACAGTAGATTTTTAAAGATTTTGAAATAAAATTTAAACATTTTTAACGAGTTTCAAAAGTTGCAGAATTTTAGGAAAAATTCAAATCATTTTAAAATATTTAGAAGTTTTAATAAGATTCAGAAATAATTTCAAATTTGAAAAGATTTCAAAAAAATGTGTAAAAAATGTAACTTTTTGAAGCTTTCAAAAAATTTAAACAAATTAAAATTGATAATATTCAAAATATTTTTTAATTTGAAAACATTTCAAAAGATTTAAAATAAAATGTACATTTTTCAAGATTTTGCACAAAAATTTATAAACTTTTTAAGAATTTTAATAGGTTTCATGATTCAAAAATAATTTCAAATTTGAAAAAATTTGAAAAAATGTAGAATTTTGAAGATTTGAAAATAAAATTTTAAACTTCTCAACGATTTTGAAGTTTTAAGATAATAAAAAAATCATGAGATTGCTGGGAAAATATAAAATGATTTTTTATTGAAAAAAAATTAATTTTAAGAGAGTATTTAAAAAGATTTCCAAAATTGTAAAAAAAAAAAAATCTGTAAGATTTTGGGCCAATTTTTTCATTTATGCAGAATTTAAAAAAGATGTTAGGAAAAATTCAAATAATTTAAAATATTTAAAAGTTTTGAAAAAATGCAGAAATAATTTAAAATTTGAAAAGATTTAAAAAAAAGTTAAACGAAATGTAACGTTTTGAAGATTTTAAACAATTTAAACAAAATAAAGTTTATAATATTCAAAATTTACAATATTATCTATTATGACAATTAAACAGTGAAATTATTTTTGACCGGGAATTTTCCAGAATAGAAGAAATCTTTTCAATCACTTAAAATATCATTAATTTCATATCACATGATATAATGCGTTTTAAAATAAGTTCGTTTTCAACTTTTTTTATATTTCTAGTTCAATTTTTAACATTTTCAATAAAAAAGTAATTTTAAACTTGAAAATACGTATTTTAAAATATTTTAAATAAAATGTAAATTTCTTAATATTTCGCAAAAAAAATTAAGAAACTTTTTAAGAATATTCAAAGGTTTTAAAAGAATAAAAAAAATTCTTAAGATTCCTGGAAAAATTGAAAATAATTTGTTATATTGATAAATTAATTCTTAAAGAAAATGTAAAAAGATTTTAGAAAATTTCTAAAATTGTAAAAAAAATTAAAAGATATTTAGGCGAAAGTTTTAAGATGAAAAAAACTATTAAGATTCCTGGGGAAAAGTTTAAATGTTATTCTACTTTGAATAATGAATTTTAAGAGAATATTTAAAAATATTTTAAAATATTTTTAAAGTTTCTGAAAAGAATCTGCAAGATTTTAAAGCAATTTTTTAATTTTGCAGAATTTTAAACAAGTTTAAAGCTTCTTAAGGATTTTGACAGGTTCAAAGATAATAAAATTTTTTTCTTAAGGTTCCTGGGAAAACATGATATTATTTTTTAAATAGAAAAAATTATTTTAAGGAAATATTTCAAAACAAATGCAAATTTTGATCTATAAATAACAATCGAATAATTATTAATTTGTAACGACTTAAAATTAAAATAATTTAACTTCTAATTTAAAAAGTGTTCAGTTTAGGAGAGGAATTTTTAATCGTTCAAATTTTAATGTTTCTAATTAACAAAATTGCTTAAAACGATATAATTTTGAAAATTTACGATTTTTTTTATTTATTCTTCAATATAGGGAAATGACCGGGAATTTTTTTCCTCAATTAAAACGGGCACCCTGTACTGATTAAATTTGCTGAATTAGGTAAAAAAACGTGTCAAAACTGGATAATTCAAAAGCATTAATTAATTATTGTTTTAAATTGTGATTGATAAATAGATGAAATAAAAAATGATAAAATGGTGAAAAAATAGATTATAAAATAAAAAAATTTGGTAGTGACTGTGTTAAATGAGTTATTACTATGGACAGTGAGTATATCGATCAGTGTCGTGATAAGACGCCCTACGAATTCTTAATTAAGGACTTTAATCGGACGACCCCTTTTTTACTTGTTCAGTGCCATTATTCTGCTTTCTTAAGGCGACAATGCTTAATGACACTAGCAATTAATTGATTTTTTTCACAATCCCAGCCTCGTAAAATGAGAACAGTGCAATCAGATCTTTCATTTAAATTATTTAAATATATATGAATGTCGAATATTATTATTTTTAATACTATTTATTTTTTATCGTATGTAGTATAAATAATATTTATTTTTATTAATATGTAATATAAATAATATTTATAGTTTAGACTTACTGTGGTGCTGAACGAAATTTAATTGAAAAGTGCATGTGGGATTTTCTGGATGATTATGGTTCCCTGGAACCCCATGAATGTTTGCAGATCAAATTTAAAATCATTGCCTGAGCCTTTTTTGAAAAAAGTCCATTTTTGTTTTTCTAGAGTAGGGTGATTTTTCACGAAAATAGTTGAATTTTTGAACAAATGGTCGAATTTTCAAACATAAAAGATTTAACTTCAACCAAAAATAGGTGCATTTTCAACCAAATAGTTTTCAAGCCAAAAAGACTAATTTCTTAGAAGAAAGATGAGTTTTCAATCCAAAAGGACGAATGTTCTATCCGAAAAAATAAATGTTCAACAAAACAGTTAAATTTTCGACCAAGAAAGATGATTTTTTCACCAAAATAGATTTAAAATTTTCAATTTTCAATTTCGTTAAATTTTCAATCTGCAAAGTTGTACTTTCAAGCTAGTAGTTGAATTTTCAACTGAAAAAAGTTAATTTTGAATGAAATGGTTGAATTTTCAAATAAAAAAGATAAATTTTCAAACAAAAATAGTTAGTATGTTTCTTTGGCTAAAAAGCCAAAGCAAAATTAAAAATTTCAGAAAAAACCGCAACTATCTAGCATTACTATAGGAGTGGATAGTTATAAACAACAATAATTTGTTTAAACAATTATGTTTATTAAATTTTATGAATTATTCAAATATTATTGGAAATAGTAATTAATTGTTTAAACAATTATGTTTGTGAAATTAAATTGATTTTTACCTCATTCTAATTGAAAAGTGGATAAAATATAAAAAAATTTACAAAAAACTACATCTTTCTCGCATTATTCTAAGAAAAAATTATTATAAATAATAATGAATGCTGTAAACAATTATTTCTTTTAAATTTAATCGACTATTGCTTCTCTTTAACTGAAAAATTAGTCAAAGTGGGCGTCGAGCGCCTGCAAGGAAGGGTTTCGTAGCTTTAGGTGCTTATATTTTTGATCCTATGTCAGTTTTGGGCCCTATGTCCACATTTGGGTCCCTGGTCAATTTTTGTTCATATGTCCATTTGGGGCCGTATGTAAGTTTTAGCTTATATTGGGCCATATGCCAATCTTGGGCCCTATGTCTATTTTGAGCCATGTGCTGAATTTGAACCAGATATCACTTTTGGGCCTTATTTCTATTTTCGGCCCTATATAAATTTTTTGCCCTATGTCTATTTTGAGCCATGTGCCTAATTTGGACCAGATATCACGTTTGGGCCCTATTTCAATTTGGGGTCCTATGTCTATTTGGGGTTCTATGTCTATTTTGGGTATTATATCAATTTTGTGCCATGTGGCAATTTTGGACCCTGTGTCTACTCTGGGCCGTATTTCGAATTTGGGCCCTATATCAATTTTGAGTTCTGTGTCGAATTTGGGCCCTAGGTCAATTTTGGGTCCTATGTATATTTTTAGTTATGTGCTGAATTTTGCCCAGATATCACTTTCGCGCCCTATGTCAATTTTGAGCCCTATGCCTATTTTGAGCCCTGTATCAATTTCGTGCCCTATGTCAATTTTGGACCCTGTGTCTACTCTGTACCCTATGTCTAATTTGGGCCCTATATAAATTTTGAGTTCTATGTCAAATTTGGCCTCTGTTTCAATTTCGGACCCTATGTCTATTTTGGGCCCTATATCAATTTTAGGCCCAATGCCAAGTATGGGTCCTATACCAATTATAGGCCCTCAGCCGAATTTGGGCTTTATATCAATTTTAGGCTCTGTGACAATTTTGGGTCCTATGTCTATTTTGGGCCATATATCAATATTAGGCCCAATGTCAAATATGGGTCCTATATCAATTACAGGCCCTATGCCGAATTTGGGGTCTATATCAATTTTAGGTCCTATGTCGAATTGTGGCACTATATCTTTTCTGGGTCCTATGCCTTTGGGCACTATATCAATTTTGGGCCACATGCCAATTTTTGGCCGTAGGTCTTACTTGGGCCCTACATCGAATTTGGACTTATATCAATTTTATGCCCTATGCCAAATTCGAGCCCTACATCTATTTTAGGCCCTGTATCTACTCTGGGCCTTATGTCGAATTTGGGCCCTATATAAATGTTGAGTTCCATGTAGAATTTGGGCTCTGTGTCAATTTTAGGCCCTATGTCTATTTGGGGCCCTATATCAATATTAGGCCCAATGCCAAATATGGGTCCTATATCAATTACAGGCCCTATGCCGAATTTGGGCTCTATATCAATTTTAGGTCCTATGTCGAATTTCGGCACTATATCAATTCTGGGTCCTATGCCAAATTTGGGCACTATATCAATTTTGGGCCATATGCCCATTTTTGGCCGCAGGTCTAATTTGGACCCTACGTCGAATTTGGAATTATATCAATTTTGGGCCCTATGCCAAATTCGGGCCCTAGGTCTATTTTGGGCCCTACACCCGACTGAAACTATGAGGCTAAAAACAATAATAAATTATTTAAACAATTTATTTAAACATCTAATTATCAGTATCAAGTAGTATTTTATGTATTAAAAACAATTTGTTTTCTAAAAACCGCAAAAAAATCATAATTAGCATCAAAAACTCGCAAAACCCAATTTTTCATTTATGGGGTTTTTTGGACCCTATAAAACAGACTTATGGGAGTAATATTTGGAAAATAAGGTTTGATTCGTATTCTCTGGCTAATTGTGTAGAGAAATGTTAAGTTTCAAGTTGATTCACCTGATATTGACGATTCTGAATAAAATGTACAAAAACGTTTCTTTTTCGTATGGGAAATACGTGTTTAAAATTCATGGGGCTTTCGGAACCTCTAAATATTATTTGTTTAACGCATGTTTTTGTGGATTCGATCAAATTCGGGGGCGATATGCATGAAAAATCGAGAAAAAAAATTCGAATGCATTTGTGGACCACCCTGATATGCAAGCGCCATCCAATTAAATTTGGTTCAACCCCATACCGTAGACTCGAAAGTTTAATTGAAAATTCTATTTGTTTCAGCTTAGAAATGTAGAAAATTTGATGATTGGCTGTGAAACCTTGAAACTAAAATGTCGGGGGTGAATGATAATTTAAAAATTTTTGAAGACTCCTTCCACTCGTTAAATAGCAATAGCAATAGCAATAGCAATGCTTCAGCTCGGACATATTATAGAAGAAGTAGCCTTGCAACTACCCTTCATCCAAATCTATTGGCTCCACCTAATTCAGATGTTGTGAGATCTGCACGTCGTAGACTCAGCAATGTAAGCGACGTCGTCTCCAGGAAAATCTCCCGGACCATGGGTTGGAAGCTGGTCTCTGTTCCTGTGGAATTGACAGTCTCACAAGTAGGTTCAATTTTTAATTTTTAAAATTTTTAAACGCACTAAAAGTACAGTTAACTCCTCTTTTCTCCTTCTTTAAAAAATTCCTCTTTTTACCCCTGTTTCTAGAAAACTTCCCCTTTTTCTGGTTTTTTTTTTTCGCTAAATGCGAACTGAAGTAGTAGAACCCAATTAAGAAAATCCAACTATTTTTGGTTAAAAGTTTATTCTTTTTGGTTGAAAATTCTGCTACTATACTTTTGTTGTTAAAAAGTAATCTTTTTTTTGGTCAAAAATGTCACTACTTGGTTGAAATTTGAACTAATTTGTAACAAAATTATTTTATTAGTTGATGAATTTATTTTGATGAATATTTGTTTCTTTTTGGCTGAAAATTAATTTTTCGAACTGAAAATTTAACTACTCCATTGTTGGATGAAAATTCGTCGTTTTTAGTTGAAAATGCAATTATTAAATTTTTCATTGAGAATTCGTCTTCCTTTATTATTATTATATTATTATATATAATATATTATAAATATATATAATAGAAGTAGTTGAATTTTCAACTAAAAAGATCAATTTTCTACCAAAATTGAAATAGTAAAATTTTCATTCAAAACATTTAACTTCAACCAAAAGAAAACGAATTTTCAATAAAACCGTTAAATTTTAAGTTAAAAATTAATTTTCTACCAAAAATCAATGATTTTTTAACAAAATAAATAATTTTTCAACTAAAGAGATGAATTTTCAACTAAACTGAAGAATCTTCATAAAAAAATGACTTTTTAACCAAAATTATTGAATTTTCTACAAAGCAGAATAATTTTGGACCAAAAGAGATGAATTCTCAACGAAAAATGCAATAGTTGGTATTTCAATCAAAACAGATTTTTATTTTAAGTCGAAAACAGTTGAAGTCACCCAAGAAAGACGAATTTTCAACAAAATAGTTGAATCCCCAACCAAAATGATGCATTTTCAAAAAAATACATGCATTTTCAACTATGAAAGACAAATTTTCAACAATAATGCAACAGTTATAATTTCAGTTAAAAAAATTAATTCATAACAAAAAAAAACGAATTTTCTACCAAACCATTTTCAAAATTATGAATCTTCAACCAGAAAAAAAGAAATTTCGACTAAAAAATATACATTTCCAACAAAAAATGGAATAGTTAGATCTTCAGTTTGAACAATTTAATTCAAACAAACAAAAATCAATGAAGTAGTTAAATTTTCAACCAAAGACATGAAGTTTCAACTAAACTGGAGAATCTTTATCAAAAAAAAAAAAACTGAACTTTTTAACCAAATTGTTGAATTTTCTATAAAAAGAATAATTCTTAACCAACAGAGATAAATCCTCAACGAAAAATGCAATAGTTGGTATTTCAACAAAAACATAATTTCATTTCGAATCGAAAATAGTTTAAGTTAACCAAAAAAGACGAATTTTAAACAATATAGTTGAATCTTCAACCAAAGAAAAAAATTTCAACAAAATAGTTGACTTTTCAACCAAAAAGGATACTTCTTAACGAAATTGTTTAATTTGAACAAATTAAATTAATTTTTAACCAAATAGTTCCATTTTTAACCAAAAACATGAATTTTGAACCGAGAAGATTAGTTTTCTACCGAAAGATACGAATTTTCAACTAAAAAATTTCAACGAAGAAGATGAATTTACGACCGAAAAAGACTAATTTTCAACAAAATACATGAATATTCAACTAAAAAGATCAATTTTCAACCAAAAAATAAAATAGTTACCTTCCATTCAAAAAAAGTAATTAAAACAAAACAACAAATTTTAAATAAAATAGTTACATTGTCAAACAAGGAGATGAATATTCAACTATAATGATGCATTTCCAGCCAAAAAATTAATTTTTAACCATATTGTTGAAATTTCAACAAAATATTATATAATATAAATAATTTTCAAGTAAGAAGGAAAAATTTTCACTAATAATGAAATAGTAAAATTTTCAGTTAAAAAAATTGATTTTTACCCAAAAAAACGAATTTGTAAGAAAACAGGCAAATGTTCAACCAAACCATTTTCAACTAAAATCAAGAATCTTCAACCAGAAAAAAGAATTTTTTAACAAAGTACTTTAACTATCAAAAAAGTAATTGAATTTCCAACAAAAATTGGAATAGTTAGATTTTCAGTTAAAAAAATTAATTTTCAAACAAAAAAAAACAACAGATTTTCAACAATATACTTAAATTTTGTACCAAAATAGTTTAATTTTCAACTTAAAAAGACAAATTTTTAACCAGAAAATAGATTTTTAACGAGCATTTTGAATTTCCTACAAAGTAGATTAATTTTTCACGAAATAGTTGAATTTTCAACCAAAATCATGAATTTTCAACGAAGAAGATTAATTTTCGACCGAAAACGACGAATTTTCAACAAAAATACATGAATATTCAACAAAAAAGATAAATTTTCAACCAAAAATGGAATATAGTTTAATTTTCATTAAAGGAAATTCATTTGCATTAAAGAAAATTAATTTTTATTGAAGAAAATTAATTTTCACTTGAGAACATTAATTCTCATTTAAGAATATTAATTTTTTATTTAAGAAAATTAATTTTCATTCAAGAAAATTAATTTTCATTTAAGAAAATTAATTTTCACTTAAGAAAATTAATTTTCACTTGAGAAAATTAATTTTCAATTAAGAAAATTGATGTTTAACAAAAAAAACTAATTTTTAACAAAATAGTTGAAAACTATTTAGATTACCTATATGTAAATTACTCCGAATTACCTGGATTACTCTGAATTACAACTTAATTACTAGGATTACTTACATTACTTCGGATTACAAGTGGATTACCCTGGATTATAGGTTGATTACGCTGGATTACAAGTGGATATATTACTCGGATTACATAAATTACTCCAAATTATCTGGATAACAAGTGGATTACTCCGGATTAGAAGTGGATTACTCCATATTAGAACAGGATTGCCACGGATTACAAGTGGATTACTCCGAATTACTTGAATTATAGCGGATTACAAGTGGATTAGTCTCGTTACACTTCAAATTTCGGATTACACCGGATTACCAGTTTGGATAACCGATCGGTTAAAAATTGTATTCTTCTGTAAAAAATTGAACTATTTTATTAAAAAGTCATATTTTTTGGTGGAAAATTCAACCGTTTTGTTAAACATTCGTCTTTTTGGGTTGAAAATTTAACTTTTTCAACTGAAAATTTAACTATTCTATTTTTGATTGTAAATTTATCTTTTTAGTTGAAAATTCATATTTTTTGGTAGAAAATTGTCTACTTGATTGAAAATTTATCTTCTTGCTTGAAAATAAAACTATTTGGATAAAAATACATCTATTCTATTGGAAATTCATGTATTTTGTTGAAAATCCGACTCTTTTGGTAGAAAATTAATTTTCTTGATTGAAATGTTTTCCCTTTTTGGTTGAGAATTCAACTGTTTGGTTTAAAATTTACTTCTTTTTTGGTTGAATTTAACTGTTTTTTATTTAAATTTAAACCTTTCTTGGTTGAAATATCAACAATTAAATTTTTTGTTGAGAATTCATATTTTTTAGTAAAAAATTCAACTACTCGGTTAATATTTGAGCTACTTTGTTAAATTTAATTTTTTTTAGTATTCATCAATTCACTTAATAATTTATCTCTATGATAGAAAATTTAACTATTTGATTGAAAATTCGTTTTTTTCTCTGGTTGAAAATTAAGTTTTTTTAACTGAAAATTTAACTATTCCATTTTGGGTTTAAAGATTATCTTTTAATCTGAAAATTCCACAATTCGATTAAAGATTCAACTACTTGATTGAAAATTCATGTATTTTGTTGAAAATTCGTATTTAGATAAAAAATTAATCTTGGTTAAAAATACATCTTTATAGGTTGAAAATTTAACTATTTTGTTGAAAAATCGTTTTTCAAATAGACAATTATCTTCTTGGTTAAAAATTTAACAATTTGGATCAAAATTCCTCTATTTTCTTGAAAACTCATGTATTTTGTTGAAAATTTGTCTCTTCTGGTAGATGATTATTCTTCTTGGTTGAAAATTCATTCTGTTTGGTTAATATTTAATCTGTTTTGCTTAAGGATTCGAATATTTTCTGGACAATTTTTTTCGTTTTAAATTAATTTTCGGAACTGAAAATTTAACTATTCCATTTTTTGTTGAAAATTTATCTTTTTTAGATGAAAATTTGTCTTTTTGGGTAGTAAACTATCTTCTTGGTTGAAAATTCATCTTTTAGGTTAGAAATTAATCTCTTTTGGTTGAAGATTGAACTATTTGCTTCGAAATTCGTCCCTTTGGATTGAAAATTTAATTTTCTTGATTGAAAATGGACTTTTTTGTTGAAAATTCAACTCTTTTGGTAGAAAATTAATTTTCTTGATTGAAAATTTATTCTTTTTTGGTTGAGAATTCAACTATTTTGTTTAAAATGTACTTTTTTCGTTGAATTTAACTGTTTTTTATTTAAATTTAAACCTTTCTTGGTTGAAATATCAACTATTAAATTGTTTGTTGAGAATTCATATTTTTTAGTAGAAAATTCAACTGCTTGGTTAATATTTGAGCTACTTTGTTAAATTTAATTTTTTTAAATATCCATCAATTCACTTAATAATTTATCTCTATGGTAGAAAATTTAATATTCCATTTTTAGTTTAAAGATTATCTTTTAATTTGAAAATTCCACAATTCGATTGAAGATTCAACTACTTGGTTGAAAATTCATGTATTTTGTTGAAAATTCGTATTCTGGTAAAAAAATTAATCTTCTTGGTTAAAAATTCATCTTTGTAGGTTGAAAATTCAACTATTTTGTTGAAAAATCGTATTTTTTTAATAGACAATTATCTTCTTGGTTGTAAATTTAACAATTTGGATCAAAATTCCTCTATTTTCTTGAAAACTCATGTATTTTGTTGAAAATTTGTCTCTCCTGGTAGATGATTAATCTTCTTGGTTGAAAATTCATCCTGTTTGGTTAATATTTAATATGTTTTGCTTAAGGATTCAAATATTTCAAATATTTTCTTGACTATTTTTTTCGTTGTAAATTAATTTTAGTAACGGAAAATTTAACCATCGCATTTTTAGTTAAAAATTTATCTTTTTTAGTTGAAAATTTATTTTATTGGAAATTTGTCTTTTTGGGTAGAAAATTATCTTCTTGGTTGAAAATTCTTCTTTTAGGTTTAAAATTAATCTCTTTTGGTTGCAGATTTAATTATTTGATTCGAAATTCGTCCCTTTGTATTGAAAATTTAATTTTCTTGATTGAAAATGGAATTTTTTGTTGAAAATTGAACTGTTTTCTACCAAATTCGCCTCTTCATTAGAAAATTTAACTATTTCGTTAAAAATTCAACTATTCAGTTAAACGTTAAACTATTTTGTTAAAAAATCGACTTTATAACTTGAAAACTTAACTCTTGTTGAAAATTCGTATCATTTGGGTTCAAAAGTCAACTATTTTTTTGTTTATATTTCTCCTTGAGATCTCAAGAATTTAAAGCGTTTCATATTGCATTTAATATGGCATATACATTTTATTTAAAAGAATTAATTCCTCTATTTTCGTGGAAAATCACACTATTTCCCCTGTTTTGATAGCCTTTTGGACTTTGAAGTCTGAGTTCAATTTTTAATAATAAGTATAGCAAAAATTGCGAATAATAACAACAGATGTTGGCATATTCTCATAAACCGGTTGTTGATATCGACTACAAACCCGATTGTTTTGAGTCAATCGTTTGTAAGTAAACTTTAATTATTTACAGAACGAGTCAATTCAGTCAAGATATTTAATTCAGTGTTACGTTCTAATCATGGAAAGTGTTTTTAAGTTCGGAATTGATTTGAACCAAGTTGAATCTTTCCAAGTTGTGGATTATTTTTACGAATATCATGCCATAGTTAGAATTGTAAGAAAAATTCAATTTAGCTTTTAAAAATGCAAATAAGTTCCTCTTCTTAAAAAATTGTAGTCACATTTTATTTCCTGATAAACTTTATTTTTTAATTTTTCCAATTATTGACAAAAGAAAAAAATGTAATTGTAAATCATTTTCTAATATTGGGAAATAATTATTTTCTCAACATTTTGCTACCACACTGTAATTTGTAAAAATTTTCAATAAAATATTGAGTTTTTAAGATTTCGAAAAAAAAGCTTTTCAAGAATTTTTAGATGAAACATGAATTTAAAGGGAAAATTGAAAAAGATTTCTAAACATTTCAAATGATTTCCTAAAATTTCCAAAAAGAATATAGGAGATTTTAAAGCAAAATTGTTCAAGTCTGGAAGATTTTAGGGCAATTTTTTTAATTTAGAAAGATTTTTCAAAAATTGTAGGAAATATTCAAATCATTTTAAAAGATATTTAGAAGTTTTGAAAAGTAATCAAAAGAGGAAAAAAAACGTTTTAAGATTCCTGGGAACATTTTTAATGATTTTTTATTTTAAAAAATTGATTTTAAAAGAATTAAAAAAAATATATAACATTTTAAGTTAAAAAAAATATTTTTTATTTTGAAAAATTATTTTCAATGAAAATTTAAAATAATTTATAAAGTTGTCCAAGAAAATCTCGAAGATTTGAAGGCAATTTTTAAAATTTTTAATTCTTTTTACAATTTTAGGAATAATTTGAGTCATTTTAAAAGATGTTTGAAAATTCATCTCTTCTGGTAGAAATTTAATGTTTTTTGGTTGAAAATACAACTGTTCAGTTGAAAATTCATATGTTTTGGTAGAAAATTCAATGATTCTGTTGATAATTCGTCTTCTTTGGATGAATTCAACTCTTTTTTATTAAAAATTAAAATATTTTTTAGTTGAAAAATCACCACTTTGGTTGAAGATGTAAATATTTCGTACAAAATTCGTCTATTTTGGTAGAAAATTAATTTTTTTGTTAAAAAATCATCTTTTTGTTTTAAAATTAATCTGTTTTGGTTCAGGATTCGATTATTTGTTGAAAACTCATATATTTTTTTTAGAAATTTAACTGTTTTTTATTTAAGATAAAAATATTTTTTGATTGAAATATCAACTTATAACATTTATTGTTGAGAATTAATCTTTTTTGGTTGAAGATTGATAATTTATGTTGAAAATTCATCTCTTTCGTCGAAAATGTAACAATTTCGTTGCAAATTCATTTTATTATGAGTTCAACTGTTTTTGATTTGCAATTAGAATATTTTTTATTGAAATATCAATTTATAACACTTTTCATTGAGAATTCACCTCTCTTGGTTAAAAATTCAACTAATTGGTTGAAAATTGAACTATTTTTATTCAAATCCATTTTTTGGTTGAAGATTTATCATTGTATTGAAAATTCATCTTTTTGGTCGAAAATTAATTTTCTTGGTGGAAAATTCTTCTTTTTTGGTTAAAAATTCAACTGTTTGGTTAAAAATTGAACCTCTTTGTTAAAAAATAATTTTTTTGGTTGAAAATTCAAATATTTTGTTGAAAATTCATCTTTTTTGGATGATTTCAACTGTTTTTGATTCAAAATTAAAATCTGTTTTGATTGAAGTATTAATTAGTAACATTTTTCATTGAGAATTCATATTGTTTCGTCAAAAATTCAACTATTTGGTTGAAAGTTGAAGTTTTTGTTAAAAATTAATCTTTTTGTTGAAGATTAATGATTTTATTTAAAAATTCATTCTCTTTGGTTAGAAATGGAACTATTTTGTAGAAAATTCTTCACTTTTGGTAAAAATGTCATCTTTTTTGGTTAAAAATACTACTGAAAATTAATTTATTTTTGTTGATTCAACTATTTTGTTGATAATTCGACTTTTGGAATGAATTAAACCGTTTCTTATTTAAAATTAAATTTTTTTTTGGTTTAAAATATCAATAATTATGAATTACATTTTTCGTTGAGAATTAATTTTTTTTAAATTGAACTATTTTGGTGAAATTTTGATTTGCCATATCTCAAATCTTCAAAAATTTTTTTTTATTTTTTTTTATTTTCTCAAAAATCTTTAAAAAAATATATTTGTCTAACCTTAAAAACAAATAAACTTGAAAAATAAATAGGTAGTTACTCAAAATTAGTATTTTGTACTGAAAATTGGTTTTCTCCTTAAATCGAAAAACTACAAAAAGAATCGACTGAATGGAAATATTTGAATCGGAGAATTTAGGAATGCCCATTAACGCGAATTGGGGGCTACTGGTTTGTGATATTTTTAATCGGTCTGATACATTTAATCGGTGTCCGATTGAAATTATGTGAATCGGCATTCTCAAATTCCCGGAATCAAATAAATTTCCATTCAATCGATTCTTTTTTCCTGGGAAGTAGTATACCTAGGAGAGTATATATACTAGTATACCTAGGAGAGTACGGGTTCACGGTTCAATTTCGAGGTAAGCGACATTAAACCAGCGACTGGTCATTTACCGACAGACGATAATTGTTCGTGTCCGTGTTGTTCGTACCCAGTATGAACTTATAGCACCGACCGATGGTGTTTCCTACTTTACCGACTGACGGTAATGCATGCTTTCACCTTATCATCCGTCGGTAATGTAGGTTCCTGCTAGATATCCGATTAGTGTCGGTTAGGAATGGATCTACCTAACCGGCTGATGGCATCTGAGCACCAGCACGAACCATTACCGTCTGTCGGTAAATTACTAGTTGCCGTTTTACTGTCGTTTAGTTCGGAACAGAACCGTGCCCCAGTACTCTCTTAGGTATACTACTTGGGTAGTTGATATCAATAAACAAATTTGAAATCTTTGCTTACAGGGATTATCGCTTTGTGCCCAATACATTCGAAATAGATTGAAAAGATCTGGAATTTTCCATCGGAAGTTGGGACTCAAACGGATGAGAAGTTCGACCCTTCTTCCAGACGTTGCAGTCGTCAGCGAAGTCTCTCCAGTGCTCATTGCAGTTGGAACTGAGCTGGAGAAACTGAATCCGAACCTCTATGTCAGAATCGGAAGACAAACAGGATGTGGATCCTTTTCCGATCAAACTGTCGCAATTACTATGACCCACGTTTCTCGGGAAATCATACGCCACGGGGAAATCACATGGAGCAAAATTATTTCCATTTATGCGGTCGCTGGAGGAATTGCTGTTGATTGTGTCCGTCAGGGAAAACCGGAGTTTCTCCTCGTCATCCAAAAGGCCTTAGCTAGTGTGTTGGAACAAGATCTAGCTATCTGGATTCAAACAAACGGTGGATGGGTAAATAACAATTACACTTACCTCTCGATATAAGACCGGTTTCGGGTATGACTTGCCTTGGCCTCGATCCTAAATCGGGGGAATCCAAACGTAAACAGACAGGGTCGCATGAACCATTTCTGTTGGATTTGGACGCATCACGCAACCTGATGCAACTGACGCGCTGAGAGTGCGGCCCTCAAGCTGTTTGTCACGCTTGACTGAGCACGTCCTCTCTTTCGGCCCCGCGGCTCTTCTCATAACGAAACTGCGGAGGCCATCAGTTCTTGGAATATCGTAAACCGGGGGGTCTTATATCAGGAGTTAAGTGTATTATAATTATCTTGTTTAAATTTTGTACTGCACACCTTTTGTATCTTTGAAAAAACCGAATTTTCAGCAAAATTATTAAATTTTTAACAAAAAAATTAATTTTCAACTAAAATGATGAATCTTCAACAAAGAATAAAATTTTTAACAAAGCAGTTTAACATCCGAGTAGTTGAATTTTCAACCAAAAATATGAATTATGAACGGAAAAAGATTTTAAGTAAACTGATGAATCTTCATATAAGAAAAATTAATTTTTAACAAAGTAGTTCAATTTCCAATCAATCAGTTGAAACTCTCTAGCCAAGAACACGAATTCTCAACGAAAAATCTAATAATTGATATTTGAACCAACAAAAATTTTTATTATAAATGAAAGAATAGTTTAATTCAACCAAAAATATGCATTTTCAACAAAATAGTTGAATCCTTAACCAACACAGATTAATTTCCAACCAAACAGTTTATTTTTTAACCAAAAAGACGGATCTTCATCCAAAAATGCAATCAAAAACATATTTTCAACAAAACAGTTAAATTTACAACAAAAGCGATGAATCTTCAACGAAAAAAATGAAATTTTAACAAATTAGTTCAACTTTTCACCAAGTAGATGAATTTCCAACCAAAAAGGATGAATCCTCAACAAAAATAGGTGAATAATCAAAAAAAATATGAATTTTTAACCAAGAATATTAATTTTTTTACCAAAAAAGACAAATTTCCAACAAAATACTTGAATTTTCAAGCAAATAGTTTACATTTTAAATTTCAAAAATAAATTCTCTAACAAAAAAGAATAGTGACATTTTTAGTTTAAAAAAATTCATTTTCAACAAGAACAAAAAACGGATTTCCAACAAAATAGTTACATTTGCAACCATAAAGATGAATTATCAACAAAGGAGATGATTCTTCAATCAACAAAATTATTATTTTTAACAAAGGGGCTAAACTTTAAACCAAAGAGTTGAATTTTCAACCAAAAAAGATGAAATCTCAACAAAATAGTTAAATGCTTAACTAAAAAGATGAATTTTCAACAACGAATATTAATTTTCTACCAAAAAGAATTTTCAACAAAATATAGGAATTTTTAACAACAAAAAAACGATTTTTCAATAAAATAGTTAAATTTTGAACAAAACAGATAAATCTTTAACAACAACAAAATTGTAACAAATTAGTTCAATCTTCGACCAAGTAGTTGAGTTTTCAACCAAAAAATATGAATTCTTACGAAAAGTAAAAGAATTTTTTCAACAAAAAAGATTTTTCAGACAAGAAAAAAAAATTCGACCAAATTGTTGAATTTTCAAACTACCAAGACGAATTTTATACAAAAATTGTTGAATTTTCAACTAAAAAGGATCAATTTTCACCCGAAGTGGAATAGTTAGACTTTTAGTTACAAAAATTAATTTTGTAACGAAAAAAAATTAACATAATAGTTCAACAGCCGAGAAAATGAATTTTTAACAAAGTAGTTCGACTTTCAACGAACTATATGAATTTCCAAACAAAAAGGATGAATTCTCAACAAAATAATTGAATGCTCAACCAAATATTTAGAATTTTTAACCAAGAATATTAATTTTCTACCAAAAAGACGAATCTTCAACAAAATACATGAATTTTAAAGCAATTAGTTGAAATTTTAAATTAAAAAAATAAATTGTCAACAAAAAATGGAATAGTTCAATTTTCAGTTAAAAAAATTAATTTTCAACCAAAAACACCGTATTTTCAACATAATAGTTCAATTTTCAACCATATATATGAATTATCAATAAAAAAGATGAATCTTCAACCAAAAAATTAATTTTCAAAAAAGTAGTTCAACTTTCAACCAAGTAGTTAAATTGTCAACCAAAAAGGATGAAGTTTAAAAAAAATGTAATGCTCAACCAGATGAATTTTCAACCAGGAATATTAATTTTCTACCAAAAAAGTAGCATTTTTAAGAGAATGGATACATTTTCCACCATCCAGTTGAAATTTTAAATAAAAAAAAATAAATTTGCAAAGAAAAATGTAATGGTTAAATTTCCAGTTAAAAAAATTAATTTTCATCAGAAAAGTGATTTTTTTTAAAAATAGTTACATTCTTAGCAATTCTTCAATCAAAAAATTAATTTTTAGCAAAGTAGCTTAAGACTTTTAATCAAGTAGTTAAATTATCAACCGAAAAAGATAAATTCTCAACAAAATAGTTAAATAATTAAATGCCAAAAAGATTAATTTTTAACCACAAATATCAATTTTCTACCAACAACAAAAAAACGAATTTTCAACAAGGTACATGAATTTTCAACAAAAAGTGAACGATTTTCCAACAAAATAGTTGAATTTTGAACAAAAAAGATGAATCTTCAACCAACAAAAAATTTTTAAAAAGTAGTTCAACCTTCAACCAAGTAGTTGAGTTTTCAACCAAAAATATGAAGTCTCGCAAAAATATGATATTTCAACAACAAATTTTAGTTTTAAATAAAAAACAGTTGAATCCAACCAAAAAAGACGAATTTTCAACAAAATAGTTGAATCCTTAAGCAACACAGATTTGTTTTCAATCAAAAAGTTGCATTTTTAAATAAAAAGGATGAAATTTCTACTAAAAGAGACGTATTTTCAAACCAAAAAGAATTTTCAAACAAAAAAGATTTTTTGAAATTCGTACATAAATAGTTGGATTTTCAACTAAAAAAGATAAACTTTCAACCGAAGTGGAATAGTTAAATTTTCAGTTACAAAAATTAATTTCAAACGAAAAGAAAATAATTTTCAACAAAATAGTTCAACAACCGAGAAAATGAATTTTTAACAAAGTAGTTCAATTGTCAACCAATTAGTTGAATTTTCAAGCCAAAAATAGGACTTTTTGACAAAAAAGTGATCAACCAAATAGTTGAATTGTATACCAAAATATTTGAATTTTCAACCAAATAATAAAATTTTCCAACCAAAAGAGATGAATTCTAAATAAATAAGTATAATAGTAGACTTTTCAATCAAAAAGAATTAACCTTCAAACAAAAATAGTTGAATTTTCTTATTGGGTTATATCAATTCAGTTCCAATAAAAAATAGGAATTTTGATAATTTACAGACTAAAGAATAATAGTTTTAATAAACATTGATATTCATTTTTAATACTTTTAAAATATTAGTTTATGGAAAACTGAAAATTTTGCTTAGAAAATGAAGTTAATTTTCCACTGCACACTTTTTGAAATACAACATTTTAGACCGAATCTCTCTTTAAAAAATAAAAACTTTAAAAAATTATATACAAAACACATCTGGAAGAAAATTTTATTTCGATTCTATTGAAAGCAGAAAATTTTTTTAAAAAACCACCCCGTTGCAAAAAAATTAAATTTAACAAAAATTTACCAAACAAATTCTAAATCCTTTTACCAAAATTTACCAAAAAAAATTTTTTTTCTTTTTTCAGAGTGCTTTGGTATCCCGATATAGAGCGCCCACGAATACTCCTGAATGGAATACCAAAAAGCTGGCTTTGCTCGTTGCTGTGATCACACCAATCATTTTCATTTTGGCGATAGTTATCAGACTGTTATAGAAGTAAGCTCGAAATTAGATTCTAATTAATTATATTTTTGTACATAATCTCAAGTGGAACACTTTAAATCCAACTAGGAAGTAAAAAATACATTGCATCTAATTAATTTATTTATTTATTTATAGTAGTTTTTAGGAGGAAGAAGATGATTTCTCGACTGATGCACTATTTCCCCTCTCACTGTCTTCGTTTTCTCTAACTTTTCTGCTGCTCTCCTAAATAAAAATTAATATTATATCAGTAAAATATTATGAGTGAAAGTCTCTAGTTTCTGAATTCGAAAAGTATTCTGAGAAAAACAACCTTAGAATTTGTTTTTGAGATGTTAGATAACAAAGCGAGGTAACTTTGATTCGTTTCTTCTTTATCGATGATTTGTAGATAGTTTTTGCGTGCAGCTAAAACTTCCTCCAGCTGTTTTTTATGTTTTATCGCAAGCTCTAGGGCCCTGTTATCATTAAATAAATGATTTTATTGGTAAATTAACTGAACAATAAATATTTCAGCAATATATTATTTTTTCCTCCTTTCCATACCGATCCACGTCGCGTTTAGACGGCGTACTTGAAACTGTACAGTCAAAAAACGTTTTTCGAGCTACAGGGCAAGTCCCCCCCCCCCAAAAAAGTTTCCATTTCTGGAGAAAAAAAATCCGTAATTTTTTTTTTCGAAATTCGAATATTAACACGTGCCACCGGGCACTTCAAAATCCCATTTAATTAACATGGGGAAATTTTGGAAAAATTGAACTCATACTTCAGGGTTTGATCGAAACGTGCCAAACTTTTTAGGCATTGAAGAGGAGTACCTATGAAATAAAATCATACTAATAACTTTTATTTTTAATACACCCCCCCCCACAGCGCCCCAAATATGACCCAAAAATCAAAAAACTACATTTTTACGTATTATTGTTACTTTTTAGCAATTTCCGTCATCTTTTTCATACAAATAATTACTAATGGAAAATTTGAATATTTTCCATGACTTTTTAAATAATTTTTAATTGTTTAAACAAATGTAACTTATTTAAACAATTATTTATTCCCAAAAAATGTAAAAAATAATCGTATTTTCTGATTAAAATGTAATAGTTTGTCATTGTTTGGAGTAGTAATTTTTTTTTACATTATGTAATTATTTAAACAAATACTTATTGTTTATTCTCAAAATTTCTAAAAATTGACCCAGAGATGTCCACTTTTTTCTCAAAATGGTATCCTATGCTACTTTTTGTTGAATAATTATATAATTTTGATACATATCTTTTCATGTTTAATCAATTTCTATTTGTTTAAACAATTTTGATTTGCTTAAGCAGTTTTTTTTCGATAACTTAAAAAAGAAAAAAAAATACATATAATTATTTTTCTGACTGTATAGTGTATAGAAAGAA
Source organism: Andricus curvator (assembly GCA_932195095.1). Taxonomy (NCBI): domain Eukaryota; kingdom Metazoa; phylum Arthropoda; class Insecta; order Hymenoptera; family Cynipidae; genus Andricus; species Andricus curvator. Next base: position 98,127 of record CAKNYM010049411.1, read on the forward strand.
TATATTAACCATTTTTTAATTGTTTAAACGAATATAATTTGTTTAAACAATTATTTTCCCGAAAATATTTTTTTAAATCGTATTTTCTGAATTAAACATAATATTGAATGATTTCGAGGAGTAGTAAATTCTGTTAAAAACGTCGTGTCATTATTTAAACAATTTTTATTCGTTCAAGCAGTTTTCTTTTAAAAAATGTGGATCAATAATATAAAATATTAAACATGAAATTATTTTCGTAAATATATTTAAATATATATTTTTTGTGTCTTCCAGTATGTCAGATTGATATTCATAAGACATTCAAATTCTATAATGAAATATAATCTAAATCCATTTCATATGCAGTCTAATTACAACTTGAATCATAATTTGCATTGGTGAATGTGCTTTTTTATAATATAATTATGATAAAGATTATAAAAATATGAAGAAAGCAATAATAAATACACTTTTATAATTTAAAGTTTATTATGACTTTCATGATTTATTTAATAATGCGCCAAACAAGATGTAAACCATCCATACTCAATTTGAAGGAAATTTGAAGAAAAAAACAATAAATAATTGTATAAACAATAACACAAAGTTTTTAGCAGAATTTATTACTCCTCGCAATCATTCAATATTATGTTTAATTCAGAAAATACGATTTAAAAATATTTTTGGAAAAATAATTGTTTAAACAAATTATATTTGTTTAAACAATTAAAAAATGGTTAATATATTCTTTCTATACACTATACAGTCAGAAAAATAATTATATGTATTTTATTTTATTTAATTTTTTTAAAGTTATCGAAAAAAACTGCTTAAGCAAATCAAAATTGTTTAAACAAATAGAAATTTATTAAAAATTAAAAGAAATGTATCAAAATTATATAATTATTCAACAATAAGTAGCATAGGATACCAATTTGAGAAAAAAGTGGACATCTCTGGGTCAATTTTTAGAAATTTTGAGAATAAACAATAAGTAATTGTTTAAATAATTAAATAATGTTTTTAAAAAAAATTACTACTCCAAACAATGACAAACTATTACATTTCAATCAGAAAATACGATTATTTTTTACATTTTTTGGGAATAAATAATTGTTTAAATAAGTTACATTTGTTTAAACAATTAAAAATTGTTTAAAAAGTCATGAAAAATATTCAAATTGTCCATTAGTAATTATTTGTATGAACAAGACGACGGAAATTGCTCAAAAGTAACAAGAATACGTAAAAATGTAGTTTTTTGATTTTTGAGTCATATTTGGGGCACTGTGGGGGGGTGGTAAGGGTGGGTTGAAAATAAAAGTTTTTAGTATGCTTTTATTTCATAGGTACTCCTCTTCAATCCCTAAAAATTTTGGCACGTTTCGATCAAACCCTGAAGTATGAGTTCAATTTTTCGAAAATCCAAAATTTCCCCATGTTAATAAAATGGGATTTTGAAGTGCCCGGTGGCACGTGTTAATATTCGAATTTCGAAAAAAAAATTAGGGTTTTTTTCTCCGGAAATGGAAACTTTTTTTGGGGGGGGGGGGGACTTGCCCTCTAGGGTGAAAAAAAATTTTGCAATGCATTTTTGGACCACCCTACTGTACACCGCCCAAACGCAACGTGGAGCGGTATGGAATGGAGACGTTGATTTACCTGTTCCAATTATAAACTTGAATATTCATTTGAATCGCTTCACTGACTAGACCATTTTGAAGCAAAATTCCCTCAGCAGCTAATAAATCGCCTGCGAGTAGAGCTGTTTCTGCTAACATTTCCGCTTTTGTCGGTAGTTTCTGAAATTTGAGGAAACAGTTTTGCTTTTATTTTTTTTTACTTTGATATGTGTGAAAAATTTTTGGTTGTTACCTTAATGTGTCGAATGTACTCTACTTTATCGAATCTACCAATAGCAGCACAAGCTTCTTCAGCGACTGTCAACTCTTTATTGTCTATTGCAATAACTGCCATACAAGTCCACAATATTTCGTTCTGTGAACAAATATAATAATAATTAAATATACTATAATAATATACTATATAATAATTAATTAATATATAATATAATAGAATATATAATATATGAATATATAATATTTCAAATATTTCAAAAATTCACCCTATTTCCCCTGTTTTGAGAGCCTTTTTGGGATGTTAAGTCTGTACTCTTGCACTAAAAGTGTTTAAGATAAATTCCGGAAAAAAACATTTTTTTTGCGTTAACATTAATGATCTCCTAGGTGTAAGGCTGATTTTATATCTGAAAGAAAAATTGATAATAATCAGGAAAAATGAAAATTTGGTCAAGGAAAAGTCAGGGAGCTTTGAAATTGGGATTTTTTAGCAACCCTGGTTAATATTTACAAAATATTTATATTTATAATATAATATATTATTATAGTATATTATTAATTAATTAATTATTTATTTTATATTATTTTATTTATATATATATTTTATATTAATTATAATTAGTTTTGTAAATATTAACCAGGGTTGCTAGGAAATCCCAATTTCAAAGCTCCCTGACTTTTCCTTGACCAATTTTTCATTTTTCCTGATTCTTATAAATTTTTCTTTCAGATATAAAATCAGCCTTACACCTAGGAGATCATTAATGTTAATGCAAAAAAAAAGTTTGTTCCGGAATTTATCTTAAACACTTGTAGTGGCAAGAGTCAGACTTCACATCCCAAAAAAGCTCTCAAAACAGGGGAAATAGGGTGAATTTTTGACGGCAACAAAGGAATAATAGGGGAATAACTTCTTTGAGGTAAAATAATGTATAGGTCGAATTTCCGAACAGAACGAGATTAAATTACAACCAAAAACAGTTGCATTTTCAACTAGATAGTTCAGAACTTTTCTACCAAAAAAGATGAATTTTCAATAAAAAAGGACGACTTTTCTATCTAAAATGACGACTTTTCAACAAAGAAATTGAATTTTGCTCCAAAAAGATTACTTTTTGACAAAATATTGGATTTTTTAACGAAATAGTTCAATTTTCAACTTACAAAGATAAATTTTCAATCGAATGGTGGAATTTTCAAACAAAAAAGATTAAATTTCAATCAAAAATGACGAATTTTTTATCCAAAAAGACGAATTTTCAATAAAACAGATTGAACTTCAACCAAAAAAAAGTTTCATTTTCAACTATAAATATTTGAATCTTCAAGCCAGAAGTTGAATTTTTTAGAAGAAAGTTGAATTTTCAACCAAGAACTTTTCTATCAAAAAGATGAATTTTCAATCCAAAAGGAAGAATTTTCCATAAAAAAAGACAAATTTTCAAGAAAACAGTTGAAATTTTGTCCAGAAATATTAATTTTTTTTAAATAATTAAATTTTCAATCAAATGCTCAAATTTTCAGACAAAAATAACTTTTTTGGATTGAAAATTCTTCGTTTTGGATTAAAAATTCATCTTTATGTGTGAAAAGTTCTTGGTTGAAAATTCATCATCGTAGGTTGGAAACTCAACAATTTTATTAAAAATTAAAACTTTTGTTGAAATTTTAATTATTTTGTTGAAAACTCAACTCTTTGGTGGAAAATTTAATTATTTTGTTGAAAACTTTATTTGTTAAAATATCAACTTTTCGGGTTAAAAATTCAAGTGTTTATGGTTGAAGTTTAACTAACCCAAAAACACTTGAATTTTCAACCGAAATAATTAATATTTTCACAACAACAAAAAAAAGAATTTTCAACAAAATAGTTCAATTTTCCACCAAAGAGTTGAATTTACAACAAAATAATTAAAAGTTCAATAGCGGTTTGAATTTGTAACAAAATAGTTGAATTTTCAACCAAGAACTTTTCTACCAAAGAGATGAATTTTGAATCCAAAAGGAAGAATTTTCTATAAAAAATAACGAATTTTCAACAAAACAGTTGAATGCTTGTACAGAAAGATTACTTTTCAACAAAATAGTTGAATTTTTAACCAAAGAATTGAACTTTCAAGCAACCAAAATCAACTTCAGCCAAAAGCAGTCAAAATTTCAACATCAAAAGTTAAATTTTCAACAAAAAGATAAATTCTGAAAAAAATATAATAGTTGATGTCTTAACAAAACAAAAAAGAAACGAATTTTCAAGCCGAAAATATTTAAAAATATTTTTAGAATGAAAAATTATTGAACTTTAAGCCGAAGAGTCGAATTATCTACAAAACAGTTGAATTTTTAACCGAAGTTAACTAAAAACGATCGATTTTCAATTAAAACAGAAATAGTTAAATTTCGAGTTAAAAAAATTAATAAAAAAAAAACGAATTTTCAACATAATCGTTAAATCTTCGACCAATAAAATGAATTTGTGACAAATTAATTCAATTTTCAACCAAGTATGTAGTTCAATTTTCAATAGAAAAGATGAATTCTCAATAAAATATTTAATAGTTGAATTTTCAACTAAAAACGATCAATTTTCCACTAAAAAAGATTATAAAATAATAAAAGATAGAAAGTTAAATTTTGCGTTAAAAAAATTAATTTAAAAAAAAACGAATTTTCAACAAAATAGTTAAATCTTTAACCAATAAAATTAATTTTTAATAAATTAGTATAACTCTCATCCCATGAATTGAATATTCGACCAAAAAGATTGTTGTTTTAACTAAATGATCGAATTTTCAAACATGAAAGATTAAATTTCAACCAAAAAAGTGGCATTTTTCAGTAAATAGTTTAATCTTCAAGTCAAAAAGACGAATTTTTCAGAAGACATCGAATAATATTTTTTGAAGACCAAGAACTATTTCTACCAAAAAATGAATCTTCTATCCAAAATAATGAATTTTCAACAAAGAGACGAGTTTTTTAGAAGGCTGTTGAATTTTTCAACCCAGAACTGTCCTACCAAAAAAATTGAATTTTCAATCGAAAATGACGAATTTTTTATTTAAAAAGACGAAATTTCAATAAAACAGATTAATTTTTGTCCAATAAAATTAATTTTTACCAAATAACTGCATTTTCAACCTACAAAGATGACACTTCAATCAAATGGCCGAAGTTTCAAGCCAAAGATACGAATTTTCAACGAAATAACTGAATTTTTGTCAAAAAAGACAACTTTTTTTACAAAATAATTGAATTTTCAACCGAATGGTCGAATTTTTAGACAAAAAAATTAAACTTCAACCAAAGACAGTTGAATTTTCAACCCAAATAATTAATATTTCAACTACAACAAAAAACGAATTTTCAACAAATTAGTTCAATTTTCCACCAGAGTTGATTTTTCCACAAAATAATTAAAATTTAAATAACGGTTTGAATTTTTAACAAAATAGTTAAATTGTCAACCTACAAAGATAAATTTTCAACCAAATGGTCGAATTTTTAAACAAAAAACTTTAAACTTCAAGAAAAAACAGTTGAATTTTCAACTAAGAACTTTTCTTATTCGCATTTCCTTATTTTTAATTAAAGATATTTTTTGGAATGATTAATACCTGTGCGATTCGGCAAAGGGAAAGAGCTTCCGACCAGCGATTTTGCAAAATATGTCTGTGCAAACTCGTGAAGAAAGTATAAAAAGAAGAAACGACTAAAGCTCCATCGCCTCGTCTCACGGTAACCATTCCATTTTGAACTCTCACTATGCTTGGCTGCTTTCCATACTCGCTGAAAGATATATAAATAATTTTATTTTAAATAAGCTATAAAAATTATGTTAATTTTACGGATTACTGATCATTTTTATGGAGAAGCGAGAAAAAAATCTATCTCGGCCGGGGTTCGAACCGGGAGCTCTATCTATCGATAGATAATTTCTTTCGGTTTGATATCGGTTGTAATATCTTCAGATTAGAAGAAAAATCTCACAGGTAGTTAAATTAGATGCAGATCCACATCACCCTACTACGAGAAACGAGAAGTCCCTGCTGGAACTAGAAAGATTGAAAAGGATAGAAATCTATTACGAATTTCAATTCTTTTCAATCTCTTTCTCTATCTTTCGTAACCAAGGACACTTATTTTTTCTTTACTTCATTCTACCTGTTTAATATAAATTTGAATCGTTGTCTATCTCTTTTTCTATCTTCCGCGATTGCCGGGCCTATACTTATAGGCCCGAAGACTGATTTCACTTGTCGGTTACTTTGACCGTCAGCCACCTAGCGGCAAAAACCTTTACGTTGACGTGGATAGATAAAGGATAGGATAAGATAGAGAACAGAAGATTGAAGATAGACGTAAATTTAGATTCACAAAACGATAGAAAAAGATAGACGTTGATAGATGTAGTATAGGATGAGATAGAGAAGAGGAGATTAAAAAAGATAGACCGGAATTTAGATTAAAAGAGATAGAAAAAGATTGACATGAATAGATAAAGGATAGGATGAGATAGAAAAGAGGATATTGAAAAAAGATAGATGTGAATTTAGATTGATAAAGAGATAGAAGAAGATAGAAATTGATATATGTAGGATACGATGAGATAGCGAACAGGAGATTAAAAGAGATAGATGGGATTTTAGATTGACAGAGATAGAAAAAGATTGACATAAATAGATAAAGGATAGGATGAGATAGAGAAGAGAGTGTAGAAAAAGATAATAGTTGATAGATGTATGATATACGATGAGATAGGGAAGAGGAGATTGAAAATGATAGACTGGAATTTAGATTGACAGAGATAGAAAAAGATTGATGTGAATAGATGAAGGATAGGGTGAGATAGAGAAGAGGGGATTGAAAATGATAGACGTAAATTTACATTGGCAAAGGGATAGAAAGAGATAGACGTTAATAGATGCAGTATAGAATGGGATAGAGAAGAGAAGATTGAAAAAGATAGACCAGAATTTAGATTAAAAGAGATAGAAAAGGATTGGCATGAATAGATAAAGGATAGGATGAGATAGAGAAGAGGAGATTGAAAAAGATAAGACGTGAATTTAGATTAACAAAGAGATAGAAAAAGATAGATGTTGATAGACGTAAGATAGGATGAGATAAAGAAGAGGAGATTGAAAAAGTTATATCGAAATTTAGATTAGCCGAGAGATAGAAAAATATTGACGTGGATAGCTAAAGGATAGGATGAAATAGAGAAGAGAAGATTGAAAAGATAGAGCTTTATAGATGTAGAATACGATGAGATAGAGAGGAGATTAAAAAACATAGATGGGAATTTGGATTGACAGAGATGGAAAAAGATTGGAATGAATAGATAAAGGATAGAATGAGATAGAGAAAAGGGTATTGAAAAAGATAGA
>CAKNYM010049411.1:105364-115541 GCA_932195095.1 Andricus curvator
GATAAAGGATAGAATGAGATAGAGAAAAGGGTATTGAAAAAGATAGATGTGAATTAAGATTGAAAAATAGATAGAAAAAGATAAACGTTAATAGATGTATGATACGATGAGATAGTTAAGAGGATATTGAAAAAAACAAACGTGAATTTAGTTTGACAGAGAGATAAAGAAAATATTGACGTGGATAGATAAAACATAGGATAAGATAGAAAAGAGGGGATTGAAAAAGATAGACAGAAATATAGATTGACAGGCAGATAGTAAAGATTCACGTGAATAGATGAAGGATAGGGCGAGATAGAGAAGAGGGGATTGAAAATGATAGACGTGAATTTAGATTAACAAAGAAATAGAAAAAGATAGACGTTGACAGACGTAGGGTAGGATGATATAATGAAGAGGAGATTGAAAAAGATAGAACAGAATTTAGATTGACAGATATAGTAAAAGATTGACATGAATAAATAAAGGATAGGATGTGATAGGGAAGAGGGGATTGAAAAAGGTAGAAGTGTATTTAGATTGACACAGATATATTAAAAGATTGACGTAGATAGATGAAGGATACAATGAGATGGAGAACAGGAGATTAAAAGAGATAGGTGGGAATTTAGATTGACAGAGATAGAAAAAGATTGACATAAATTGATAAAGGATAGGATGAGATGGAGAAGAGGGTGTAGAAAAAGATAATAGTTGATAGATGTATGATATACGATGAGATAGGGAAGAGGAGATTGAAAATGATACACCTGAATTTAGATTGACAGAGATAGACAAAGATTGACGTGAATAGATGAAGGATAGGGTGAGATAGAGAAGTGGATATTGAACAAGGTAAATGTGAATTTAGATTGAAAAATATAAAGAAAAAGATAGAATATGATAGATGTATGATACGATGAGATAGGAAAGAGGAGATTGACAGAGACAGAGAAAGATTGACATAAATAAAGGATAGGATGAGATAAAGAAGAGGATATTGAAAAAGGCAAACGTGAATTTAGATTGACAGGCAGTAAAGATTGACGTAAATAAATGAAGGAATAGGGTGAGATAGAGAAGCGGGGATTGAAAATGATTGAGGTAAATTTACATTGACAAATGGATAGAAAAAGATAGACGTTGATAGATGCAGTATAGAATGGGATATAGAAGAGGAGATTGAAAAAGATAGACCGGAATTTAGATTAAAAGAGATAGAAAAAGATTGGCATGAATAGATAAAGGATAGGATGAGATAAAGAAGAGGGTATTCAAAAAGATAGATGTGAACTTAGATTGAAAAATAGATAGGAAAATATTAACGTTCATAGATGTGTGAGACGATGAGATATGGAAGAGGATAGTAAAGAAGATGGACATGAATTTAGATTGACGAAGAGATAGAAAAAGATTAAAGTGCATAGACAAAGGATAGGATGAGATAGAGATAGACAAAGGATAGGATGAGATAGAGATAGACAAAGGATAGAATGAGATAGAGATAGATAAAGGAAAGGATGAGATAAAGAAGAGGGTATTGAAAAAGATAAACGTGAATTTAGATTGAAAAAGGAATAGAAAAATATACAATTATTTTATTAAAAAAGATGGGAATTTATATTGACAGAGAGATAGAAAAATATTGATATGGATAGGTAAAGGATAGGATAAGATAGAAAAGAAGGGAGTGAAAAGGGTAGACGGAAATATAGATTGACAGACAGATAGTAAAAGATTGACGTGGATAGATGAAGGACCGGATGAGATAGAGAAGAGGGGATTGAAAATGATAGACGTTGATAGACGTAGGATAGGATGAGATACAGAAGAGGAGATTAAAAAAGAGAGACAGGAATTGAGATTGATAGAGAGATAGAAAAAGATTGACATGTATTGATAAAGAATAGGATGGGATAGAAAAGACGGTATTGAAAAAGATAAACATGAATTTAAATTGACAAAGATATAAAATGGGATACATTTTCTCTATCTCATTCTATCATAAGGATTCAAAATTATTGAAAAAGATAGGATCTCTATCTTATTACTTCCAGCAGGTATGGTCTATCGAGGTCTCAGTAGTGTAATTGGTTAACGCACTGACTCATGAAAAGACTCGGCCCGGGTTCAAATCCGGGCCGAGATCGATTTTTTACTATTTTCTCCATAAACATAAAAAATGATTGTAAAGTAATAATTTACATTAGTAACTGGATTGGAATTAAATTTGATAATTAGCCTACCTGTTTTCTTTGTCAATCCTCGTTTTTCTAATAGCTTTTCGATCGCTATAATGGACACAATTAGGGCAGAGCCAAACAGATAAAGTTGCGTCCAGCATCGCAGCCAAAACGTTTGCATCGGTTGCCCAGCAGACACTTTGAGCCATAACAGCTGCACAAAGACAAGCCATAAAAATTTGATTTTTCCAAAATTCAAAATGCAGATAAGGGGCCGTCCATAAACTACGCTACCAGTTTTTGGCTATTTTGTATCCCCCCCCCCCACCACCGTCACCCATTGTTAATGACCGTAGATTTTTCACACGTAACGTAGCCTTTGGTGAACCATATAAGCTTCAGTAATGAGTTAAGAATAATTAAAAATATTAAAATGTCAAACTCCAAGCCCAAAATGGTCTCAAAGCAGGGGAAATAGTGTTTTTCACAAAATTAGGGGAATAATAGGAGAATGAATTCTTTAAATAAAATTTATGTAGATACTATATTGAATACAATATGAAATGCTTTAAATTCCTAGTATAAGATTATAAGTAGAAATATAGTTCATTTTCAACAAAATAGTTGAAATTTCTACTAAAAAAGATTAATTTTTTACAAAAACAGACGAATTTTAAATAACAAAAATTAATGTTTAACGAGATAGTTGCATTAACAACCAAATAGTTCAACTTACAAGCAAAAAAGAGGGATTTAAAAAAAATAGTTGAATTTTCAACTAAATAGTCGAAATTCCAATAAAAGACATTCAACTTCAGCTACAAACAATTGCATTTTCAAATAAATAGTTGGATCTTAAAGCCAAAAAGACCAATTTTTTAGAAGATAGTTAAAATGGAAAATATGAATTTTCCACTAAGAATATTATAATATTACCAAATAGACTAATTTGGAACAAAATTGTTGAATCTTCAAACCAAAAAGATGTGTTATCTACAACACAGTTGCATTTTCAACCCAAAGATATTATTTTTTGACCAAAAATTTCATTTTCTACTAAAATACTTTAATTTTCAACAAAAAACATAAATTGTCATCAAAAAAGATAAATTTTCAACCAAACAGTTAAATTTTCAACCAAATATGTAGATAAACTTTCCAGTTCAATTTTTAAGAAAATAGTTGAATTTCCAACTTGAAAAGATGCATTTTTAACCAAATAGTTAAATTTTCTACAACAAAACTTAATTTTTAACCAAACAGTTGCATTAACAACCAAATAGTTCAACTTTCAAGCAAAAGAGACTAATTTTCAACAAAATCCTTGAATTTTTAATCAAATAGTTGAATTCTCAAGCCAAAAACACGAGTTTTTTAGAAATCAGTTGAATTTTCAACATAAAAGGTAATTTTCAACCAATAAAGATGACGTTTCTACCACAAAAGATGCAAAATCAACCAAAAACAGTTGCATTTTCCACAAAGTAGTTGAATTTTTAAGTAAACAGAAATTTTAATCAGTTGAATGTTGAACAAAAAAGTTCATTTTCTACCAAGAGAGAGGACTTTTTTATCAAAAAATATGAATTTTATACCAAAAGACGAATTGTCAACAAAATACACGAATTTTCATATTAAAAAGATAAGTTTTCCACCAAAAGTGGAATAGTCAAATTCTCAGTTAGATAAAATTAATTTTCAACTAAAAAAAAATAATTTTCAACAAAATAGTTAAATCTTCCACTAATAAAATGAATTTTCAATAAAGTAGTTCAACTTTCAATCAAGTAGTTGAATTTTTCAAAAAGATATGACTTTTTAACAAAATAGTTGAATCCTCAATCAAAAAGATGAATTTTGAACAAACAAGATTAATTTTCCACGCAAAAAGACGAATTTCAAACAAAATATATGGATTTTCTACCAAAGAGTTGAATTTTAAACTTTTAAACGATAAATTTCTTACCAAAAATGAAATAGTTACATTTTCAGATAAAAAAATTAATAAAAAAAAAAATGTCAAAAAAAGTTACATTTTCAGCCAAAGAGGTGTATCTTTAAAAAAATGAATTTTTAACAAAGTGGTTCAACTTTCAACCAAGTACTTTTATTGTAAACCAAAAAGTTAATTTTCTACCAAAAACTTAATTTTATACCAAATGGTTAAATTTTCAAATAAATAGTTTAATTTTTAACCAAATAGTTTAATTTTTTTCTACAATAGTTTAAATTTCAACAAAAAATAGCTATTATCAACAAAAAAGTTAATTTTCAACCATATAGTTGAATTTTCTGCCAAATTAAAAATTTTCAAGCCAAAAAGACGAATTTTCTACAAAATTGTTGAATATTCAACGTGAAAATATAAATTTTCAATAACAAAGTTAATTTCCAACCAAATAGTTGAATTTTCAACTAAAAAAGATAAGTTTTCAACCAAAAATGGAATCGTCTGATTTTTAGTTTACAAAATTAGCTTCCAACAAACAAAAAAAGGAATTTTGAACAAGATGAATTCAACCAAAAAATACGCATTTTTAACGAAATAGTTGAATCCTCAATCACAACGATAAATTTTTAACAGACAAGATTAATTTTCTACTCAAAAAGACGAATTTTCAACAAAATACATTATTTTCTACCAAATAGTTGCACTTTAAACTTATAAAGAATACATTTTGAACAAAAAATGGAACAGTTAAATTTGCAGATTAAAAAATTCATTTTTAACAACAACAAAAAACGAATTTTCAACAAAGTACATAGTTAAATTTTCAACCAAAGAGATAAATCTGAATAACAAAGGAGTTCAAATTTAAACCAAGTACTTTAATTTTCAACCAAATAAGATTTATTTTTAAGCAAGTAGTTTAATTTTCAACTAAAAAGATGAATTTTCCACCAAGAAAATTAATGTTTTCAACCAAATTGTTGAATTTTTAAGCTAAAAAGACGAATTTTCTATAAAAGAGTTAAATTTTCAACCCGAAAATATGATTTTTCAATAAAAAAGTTCATTTACAATTAAATAATTGAATTTGCAACAAAAAATGTGTTTTTTTAACCAAGTAGTTCAACTTTCAACCAAGTAGTTGATTTTTAACCAAAAAAGGTTATTTTGTAACAAAATCGTTGTATTTTCAACAAACAACTTAAATTTTCAAGCAAACGAAATGTATTCCGAACCAAAAATATAATGGTAGACTTTTCAACCAATAATTCAATTCGCATTCAGGGGGGCAAAAACAAGAAAAAAAAGGAAGTTTCTTAAAAACAGGGGAAAAAGGGGAAGTGTGAAGTCTGAAATATGAATCTTTCGCGAAATTTGAAAATTTTGTTAAGTAGTTAAACTTTTGACTAAGTAGTTGAACTTTCAACTAAAAATGAATTTTTAAGCAAATAGTTTAATTTTCAACTAAAAAGATAAATTTTCCGCCAAGGAGATTAATGTATCGACAAATTATATTTTCATAAAATACATGATTTCCCAAAAAATTGGTGAATTTTTAAAAGAATTTTCAACCTAATGGATTATTTTTTAACAAAATACATGAATTTTCAACCAAATATACTCAACTCCTGATAAAAGACACCCCAGTTTACGACATTCGTAGAACTGATGGCCTCCGCCGTTTCGTGATGAGACGAGCCGCGGGGCCGAAAGAGAGGATGTGCTCAGTCAAGCGTGATAAACAGCTCGAGGGCCGCACTCTCAGCACGTTAGTTGCAACAGGTTGCGTCATGCGTCCGAATTCAACAGAAATGGTTCATGTGGCCCTGTCTGTTTACGTTTGGATTCCCCCGATTTAGGATAAAGGCGAAGGAAAGTATTGCACGAAACCGGTCTTATATCGGGAGTCGAGTACATGAATTTTTAAAGGAATTTTCAACCTAACAGTTGAAAAATAATAATAAATGATAATAATAATAATAAATGGTTTACCGATTTTACAAACGCGTCCAAACCCAGTGGATCTAACAGAAACAAGATACAAATCTCTGTTGGTATCGATAACTGCTAACTGGCGATTATTAGTACCACCAGCGTGATTCAGAGCAAGTTGTATTACATTTTCAAGATGCGTGTATGACTGAAGTTCCGTTATTGGTTTCGCGTACGAAACATCCAGAACGTGCAGTACTGCAAGAAATTAAATTATTTTAATAATTATTTTATATAATTAAAATTATAGTTATTATTGCAAGTGTAGAAAATTATCGGGGCAAACTTGCGTCTAGTTAGGGCATTGTCTAGACCGTCTAATCTAGACGATCTTTTCGGGCCCTAATCGGGAGCTGGCTAGCCCGTCAGGACCAAAAAAGTTTTTTATATGTTTCAATCAAATATTTTTTTGTACATTTCCAAAAAAAAGCCAGGATATTTAACAGTATCAATAATGAAAAATGAACTCTAAAAAAAGGAATTTTTTTCCTCACAATTAAGTCAGTCTTTTTGGGCCTTAATCGGGTACTGTCTAGCCCGCCAGGCACAACAAAATTTCTAAACCTCTAATTCAAATATTTTTTTTTTACATTTCCAAAAAGAGCCAGGGTATTTAAAAGTATCAATAATGAAAAATGAACTCTAAAAAATGATTTTTTTCCTCATCATCTAGTCAGTCTTTTCGGGCACTAATTGGGTGTTGGATAACCTATCCAGGGCGTTTAAAAGTATAAAAAATGAAAAATGTACATTAAAAACGAAGAATTTTTTTTTTATTATGAAGACAGTTTTTGAAATAATTTTTAACGTCAACCAACAAACAGGGTTGCTACAAAATCCCGATTTCGAAATTTCCTGACTTTTCCCTGATCAATTTTTCATATTCCCTGACCGTTATAAATTTTTATTTCAGGTACAAAAACAGCCTTAGACCTAGGAGATCGAAAAAGAAAAAAAATCATCCGTAATGTTGAATTTTGAAGCCACAAAGACGAATTTTCTACAAAACAGTTGAGTTTTCAATCGAAAAATACGAATTTTTATAAAAAACTTAGTTTCCAACCAAAATTGTTGAATTTTAAAGCCAAAAAGTTGATTCGCTACAAAAAATGAATTAAAAAAAAAGAATTAAAAAAAAATGTTAACAAAGTAGTTCAACTTTTAACCACATAGTTGAATTTTTAACTAAAAAGGATCAATTCTCACGAAAAATGTAATAATTGATATTTCAAACAAAAAAGATTATACTTTAAAAGAAACATAGTTGAATTAAACCGATAAAGATGAATTTGTAACAAAATACATGCAAAATTAAAATTTTTAGTTACCAAGAAAGACGACATTTTAACCAAATAGGGGAATTTTCAACCAAATAGTTAAATTTAGAGTTAAAAAAATTAATTTTCAAACAAAAACAAAAAATGTATAAACATAATAGTTAATTTTTCAATCAAGGAGATGAACTTTCGACTAAAATGATGAATCATCAACAAACAAATTAATTTTTAATAAAGTAGTTCCACTTTTAACTAAGTAGTTGAATTTTTACACAAAAAAGTTTAATTTCTTAACGAAAAAAATAATAGTTGATATTTCAACCACAACAGATTTTAATTTTAATCACAAACAGTTGATTTTAACGAAAAAAGACAAATAAAAAAAACAGATTAATTCACATCCAAACAGTTGCATTTTTAAACAAAAAATATGAAATTTCCACGATAAGCAATTAATTTTTGAACGCAAAAAAAACGAATTTTCAACAAAAAGAGTTGAATTTCCAAACAAAAAAGATTTTTCAGTAAAAAAAAATTTCATTCAAATGATGAATTTTCAAATAGTTTAATTTTTATCCAGAGTGATGAATCTTTGATTAAAAAAAATGAATTCTCAACGAAAATTGTAACAGTTTATATTTTCACGAAAAATATTTTAATTTTCAATCAAAAACAGCTGTTGTAACCAAAAAATATGAAATTTCAACAAATTAGTTGAATCCTTAGCCAAAAAAGACTAATTTTCAAACAGAAGAGATACATTTTTATTAAAAGGGTTGAATTTCCCACCAATACAAATTTTTCAGTCAATAAAAAAAAGCTCGTCCAAAATGTTTAATTTTCAAGCCAAAATACGAATTTCCTACAAGACAGTTGAATTTTCAATCCGAAATCATGAATTTCTAACAAAAAAGTTGAATTTTCAAAACAAACTATAAATTTTCTACCAAAATAATTCAATTTTCAACACAAAAAAGACGAGTTTTTAACAAAAGATTTTTATTCTTGTTAATATTATAAACAAATCTAATAACAAAATTCATTATTCAGACATTTGTCGACAGAAGAATGTTTTTTTTTTACAATGACAGTTATTTTAATTAGGAATTTCATGATAATTTCAGCAACATTCATAATTAGTTGATAAATTTTATGTTATTTTGGACGAAAAATGTAATTTTTTTCCCACTGTGCGACAATCTGAAGACCTGGGTTTGAATCCCAGCGGATCCAGAGAAGAATTTTTTCACAACTTCTAAACAATAAATCAATATTTTGAAAATATTGATTTAAGACCATGTAGAGAAAAACAACTAACATGAATCATAATTTCCTTCACTTTCAGTGACTTTTTGGATTTGCCTGACCTCTAGCAACTCTATAAAATAGCGCATGTATAATTTAATCACTTACATTTTTCATTACTTTGATTCCTGATGACCAAAGTATCAGGACACAAGGAAATGCAAAGTGGATGCAGCATTTCTTGAGTCATTCCTTTCCACTTTGGAGTTCCAAGAGTTCTACCTTGATAACTGTAGAGCGTCAACATATTCCATTCGACTAATATAAAATGTCTGTAAAAATAAAATAATTGAGCTTTATGATTTTTGCTTCTAGGTGATTATTGATTTTTAAAATAATTAATCATTTCTATACTTTTCTGCTAGAAGAACTGCAGACACAGAGCCATTTCTTAAGTCAAATATCGCTGGAGTGTTCCAGTTCGACGTGGAATAAACGTGACATTGACTTGGAGTAATAACGACCAAGTGATCGAATGCAAATTCCAGTAACACTACTCTATCAGCTATTTCCAAAATTTCGTGACACTCTGTACCGATTTCTTTCACTTCTATGGCCTTTCGACGAATTAATTTTGCTTCGTAGTTATTCCACTCGAGTCTCCTGAAATAGCATTTATATTGAAAATAATTTGGTACCTCTATGCTATACTCTCTAATCTGGGGTTAGAAGTCTAAACTCTCTAATCTGGGGTTAGAAGTCTAAACTCTCTAATCTGGGGTTAGAAGTCTAAATTCTCTAATCTGGGGTTAGAAGTCTAAACTCTCCAATCTGGGGTTAGCAGACTAAACTCTCCAACCTGGGGTTAGCAGTCTACACTCACAAATCTGTGGTTAGCAGTCTAAACTCTCCAATCTGGTGTTAGCAGTCTAAACCCTCCAATCTCGTTTTATGTTAGCACTTAACGCCGCTACGCGTGCGTGACTTTGCGGGCCAGCTAAAAACGATAATGGTGAGTTTCGACTGCTAACCCCAGATTGGAGAGTATAGCATAGAGATACTGAAATAACGGAATTTGAAGAATTTAATTATTCAAAAACGAATATCTATTATTCAATTATACAATTTATATTAATTGAAGCATCAGGTCAAAGAATGTTGTATGAACAGAGATTTTGACTCACTGGAATCTATAATGTTCATACTCTTAGTTTGTTTTTATTTAGAAATTCGTCCACGGTAGCGCTAAAATCGATCTATTTTAATTTTGACGTTTAAATTTTAATACCGGGTTATGAATTACTTATGAGACAACGAAGTTAACAACAATGTCTTGAATAATTGTATTTAAAAATTTTGATTTCGGTACCTCCATGATATACTCTCCAAGCTGAAATTAGAACTTAGCAGTCTAAACTCTCCAATCTCGTTATGTGCTGGCCCGTAGCGCCACGTATGCGGAGCGACGTTAGATGCCAACACAAAACGAGATTGGAGAGTTTAGACTGCTGACCCCCAGATTAGAGAGTATAGCATGGAGATACTGA
>CAKNYM010049411.1:121394-165032 GCA_932195095.1 Andricus curvator
AAAATGATTACCCCAGTCTTGTCACAGAGCTTGATTGTATTGAAAGAACCAATTGCAAAATAATTTCCAGAATTGCACCAGCTTACGGCCGTTATTGGATGTTCATTGGCATTGCTGGTATAAAGTTGGATGCCTGCAGAGTTCCAAACCTTTAAAATAAATAGAAATTTCATAAAAATTTATCTTTAAAGCATTATTTGGAAAAATATTATAGAATCTAACAGAAAAATGTTAATAATATACCTACTTTGTATCGGCAATCTTCTCCACCGGTGACTATAAGAGAATTACATTGATTCCATGCCATCGTGAGTATCAAACCCTCGTGAGCCAGCCACTAAAACAATCATACAGTTTTGCCCATTGACCATTGAAAATTATTGAGTCCAGAAGGGTGAATTTTGTATCTAAAAAGATGAATTTTCAGCAAGACAGTTGAATTTTCGAAAAAATATAACTTTTTAACAAAATTGTTGAATTTTCAACCAAATAGTTGAATTTAATAAAAAAATCAACCAGTTTTATTTACATCCAAATTGTTGAACTTTCAAGCTAGAGGGTTAGAGTGTTCCAATTTTTTCCGAATTTTCATGCATATCGTTCCCAAATTTGTTCGAATCCCCACAAAAATAAATGCATTTTTTAAAATGATATTTAGAGGTTTTGCAAGCCCCATGAATTCACGTATTTCCCATGAGAAAAAAAGACATTTTTGTAAATTTTATTCAGAATCGTGAAGATTAGGTGAATCAAGTTGAAACTCAACATTTATCTTCACAATTAGCTATAAAATATGAACAATTAATCATTTTTAAATAACACTCATAAGTCTGTTTCATAAGGTCCTAAAAAACCCCCATAAGTGAAAAATTGGGTTTTGGCGAGTTTTTGGCGCTAATCATGATTTTTTTGTGATTTTTGTAATAAAAATTGTTTATAGTACTTGAAATACTACTTTCTCCTGATAATTACATGTTTGCATAAATTGTTTAAACAAATTATTATTGTTTTCAGTAATTTTCTCTTATAATAGTGTTAGAAAGTCGCGGTTTACCAATTTTTTCAACTTATTTTTAACTTTTCAGTTAGATCAAAGCAATTATCAATTAAATTTGACTAAAAGAATTGTTTAAAAAATGTATTATTATTATTATTATCATTGTTTATAACTATCTTCTCCTATAGTAATGTTAGATAGTTGCGGTTTTTTCTAAATTTTTTAACTTTTTGTGCACTTTTTGCTTATTGAGATAATAATAATTAATGCAAGTTAACAATAATAATTGTTTAAAAAATGTATTATTATTTATAACTATCTTCTCTCAGATTTTTGCAAAAAAGTTTCGGGTTTTTCTGAAATTTTCAGGTTTCTTTGACTTTTTAGTTAGGAGCAAATAATAAATATTAATATTTACATTTAATATGATCCGTATAGAATATTTATAGGCTATGTCAAATATCTGTTTTATTTAAGAAAAATATATATACACAAAAAAGAAAGAAATTGTTTAAAAAATGATTCTTTTTTATTTAAATTTAAGAATAAAATTAAAAAAAAACAGTCAAATTTTCGACCAAAAAAGATGATTTTTTAAACAAACAGTTGAATTTTCAATCTGAAAAGATGTATTTTCAACTAAGTTGTTGAATTTTAAACTAAAAAAATAATAAAAAAGCGCAACTTTATAGCAATTACCTAAAAGAAGATATTTATAATCAATAATAAATTGTTTAAACAATTATGTTCGTTCATTGGCATTAATTATTACCTCACTAAGTAAAAAGTTGGCAAAAAGTGGAAAATTTCAGAAAAAGCCGCAACTATCTAGCATTACTATAAGAGAAGATAGTTAGAAAGAATAATAATTTGCTTAAACAATTATTTTTGACAAGTTTCGTTAATTTTTACTTCGCTCTAAGAAAAAACAGCAACTTTCTAGCATTATTCAAAGATAATATTATTAAAAATATTAATAAATTGTTTTAACAATTATTTTTGTTACCTTAAATTAATTATTACCTCACTCTAAGTTTTCCCTTCAAGTATAAAGAGGATGTAAAGTTGAATGTTTGAGTAAAAACCGCAACTTTCTAGTGTTATTTAAAGAGAATATTATTAAAAATAATAATAATCAAATGCTTAAACAATTATGTTTCTTAACTTGAATTTATTATTACCTCGCTATAATTGGAAAACAGGACAAAAAATGGAAAATTTTAAAAATAACTGCAACTTTCTATGATTATTCTAATAGAATATTATTATAAATAATAATAAGTTGTTTAAAAAATTATTTTTGTTAAATTTAATTGATTATTGCCTCGCTTCAACTGAAAAGTTGAGAAATTTGAATAAACCGCGACTTTCTAACTCTATTCTAAGAGAAAATTGCTAAAAACAATAATAAATTGTTCAAAACAATTTATGTAAACATCTTATCAGTAGAAAATAGTATTTTATGTATTAGAAACAATTTTTTTTTTTTTTAAACCGCCAAAAAATCATAATTAGCGCCAAACAATCGCTAAACCCAGATTTGCACTTATGGTGTTCTTTTGGGACTCTGTAAAACAGACTTATGGGGGTAGGTAACTACTTGTAAAAAGAAATGTTGATTATCCACTCGATTCAGCCAATATTGACGATTCTGAATAAAATTGGCAAAAAAAAAATTTTCTTGTGTGAAATTCGTGGTAAACTTGATGGGGCTTCCGAAACCTCTAAATGTAATTTTTTTCAATAAAAAAACGAATTGATGTTTTTGTGGATTCAAACAAATTTAGGGGCTATATTGCCCCTAAATTCGAAAAAGAAAAATTTCCAATGCATTTTTGGACCACTAATCCGTCCATCTGAAATGTGTCGGTGAAGTAGGGGAAGTGATGGGAAATGAGTTGTGAGGGAATAGGCGTAATGAGGAGTGGAAAATTAGGGGAAGTAAGGGGAGGAAAAGTAGAGGAGGTGAGGGGAAATTAGGGGTAGTGAGGGGAATTAGGCAAGGGAAGATAGGGGAAGTGAGGGGAAATGAGAGGAGGAAATAAGGGGATGGTAAGCAGGGTGGGGAAGTGAGGGAGAATAAGGGAAGTGGGAGTAGGGGAAGTAGGGGACTCTTAGTTGTGGAAATGAGGAGGGGGAAGAAGTTGGGAAGTGGGCGAAGGGTGAAGTGATCAGAGGGGAAGTAGGGTAATGCATGGGGAGTAGGAGAGGGAAAGTATGGGAGGAGGAGGTTTTAAGGACTTAAGCGTGTGGCGCCTACTATGACTAATTTTTTTTTATTAGTACGTTATTTAACCTTTTGGGGTTTAGAGTTGGAACTGAGTGATTGTAGAATGAGATGAGGCCCCTGCGAATAAAGAATCGCTGAAGAGTTGGGACTCCAGGCTGATGTTACGATTGGTAAATTTCCTCTAACTACTGTTGACCTCAACATTCCACTACGGGACCAAATTTTGACGAGTCCATCTTCTCCAGCTGCAGAAATATATTTAAAAATTATTTTTACTCACCATTTTGATATAGGAATATCAGTGTAGGCCTATAATGATTTTTATATTTATAGGAAATTCATTATAATTAATTTTTTCTATAATCTTTCGTTATTATAGGAAATTCATTTATAGAAAATATTGTATAGAAAACGATCATAGGATAATCAGCATTGGAATAAATAATACAAAAATATTGAAGGAATTAATATAAAAAGTAGACAAACTACAGAGGAACGATTTACTTTAGACCACTCATAAACTGATACGGAAGTACACAAAAATAGCAATTAATATTGAATTCCTTTGATATTTATAATCCCTATCACGTTGTGTCTCGAGTGACCTCAACACAAAAGTTTTCTTTAAATCTCATTTCTGTGATACCCTACGATCATTTTGAGACCAAAATACAAAAATTAGTTAAAATGGGCGCCGCGCGTCTACAAAAAAGCGTTTAGTCGTACGAACGTCCCCCTCTCATACTTTCCCTCACCTACTTCCCCTTTCGCCCCCTACCCAACTTCTTCCTTCATTACTTCCCCCTCTCCTCTCTTCTCCAGATGACACACCCCTTTCCTTAATTCCCTTCACCAGCTCTCACTTCCCCTCCCCTACTTGCCCTCATTTCTTATCATTTCCCCTACATCCCAATACTTACACTCACTTCTCCTACTTTCCATCCCTAATTTCCTCTACTTTCTCTCCCCTCATTACCCTCACTTCACCAAGTTCCTCTTTCCATGATCCACATATTTCGCCTCACTTTCCCTACACCCTCTCCCCTCTCCTCTCTCCTTATACCTTCCTACTTCTCCTCCCCTTATTTTCCCTCATTTTCCCTACTTTTTCTCCCCTCATTTCCCCTCACTACTTCTGCTTCCCATTCACTCATTTCTCTTCAATACTTCTAATTCCCCTCCACTCATTTCCCCTCACTTTCAATACTTCTCCTTCCCTCATTTGCATTACTTACCCTCGCATACTTTTCTCTAATTCTATCTTATTACTTCTACTTCACCTCCACTCATTTCTCTTCACTGTCTTTAATTTCCCTCCCCTTATTTTCCCTCACTTCTTCATCCTTACTTCTCCACCCCTCACTTCTTCTATTCCCCCTCCCTACTTCCCCTCCTACTCCCCCTTCACTTCCCCTAATTCACCTCTTATTATTTCTCCTTATTTTCCCTCACTTCAATCCTTATTTCCCCTTATTTTTCGTATGTCCTCTTCCCTCATTACCGTTCAAATCTCTAAAAATCTTTGAAATCCTTGGAGATTCAACTAAATTCTTTCACTTTTGTGAAATTCCATAAAATCACGAGAAATCTTTAGAATTTCCAGGAATCCCTTGAAATATTATTCTCTGGAATTTAGTTCTCTACAAGTTCCTTGAAATAGTTAGAAATATCTTAAAATTCTTTGGAATATGTTCAATTACCTTGAAATCTTTTAAACCCCCGTAAAATCCTCTAAAAAGTCTTAAAATCTGTGGAAGTCTCTCAAAATCCTTTGGAATCCTTTACAATTCCCGGAAATCTTGTAAATCCTGTAAAATCAATCAAATGTTTCGAAATCTTACGAAATTCCTTGAAATCTATGGGAATATATTATTAAAATCTGTTGAAACCCATTGAATTTTCTTAAAATTAGTGGACATTTTTGGCAATGTGTAGAAATCTTTCGAAATCCCCCGATGTGTTTGGAAAACTTTGACATAATTTGAAAATCCGTAAAATTTTTATGAAATCTGACTACGAAATCGCTTAAAATCCGTGGAAATTCTCTGGAAATTGTGTTTTGGAATCCTGTATAATTCATTGAAATCTGTGGAATCCTGTGAAATCCCTTGAAATAATTTGAAATCCTAAGTTAAATAAAAAAATAAATCATCTGTTTGTAGTTTATCTATTTTTTGCATCAATTCTTACAATTTTTTAACATTATTTGTTCCTACATATACTGAATTTCCTATAATATTTTTTTAAGGGTCTCGCAGAAAGAAATAATTTTACAAAAATACCTGTGTGAAGAGCCGAACCATCAGAGCTCCACTTTCCTACGAGAGTTGCACCCACATGAGCAGAAACGCTTTTTTCTATCCGACCATTTCGGCTTACGAAGTGAAATTTTCCTTTAAAAACCAATATAGGAATTAATATTGCATAATTAAAAATGCTAGGGAATACGGCCGTTTTTATTTTACCATCGGTCGTGGTTATCAGAAGCACGTCCAACGATTGTTTTTTTGAAGAAGCAATTGCAGTTTGAGTTGGTCGTGGATGCCATTGCATATCTGTTGGATAAAAGTCTGCAGGGAATTCTGCAACTACTGAGGAATTCACCATTCCTCCTTCCAGGTGCCAACATATTAACTGATGATCTTCGCTGTTAATATAAGATAATTTGCACTTAACATCACATTTTCAACTATACATTATATAAATTGGTTTATTGGTCAGTTGGTTAATTGGTTTGATGAAAATCTATTTTTAATACAATTATAATAAGAGCATAAGAAATTAAAAAGAGGAATATCCAAAACTGTATGAATTAACTGGAAAATATAAAAATTAACAATTTAATAATAAATTAGTCAAAGTAGGTGCCGAGCGCCTACAAGGAATGGTTTCGTAGCTTTAGGTGCTTATATTTTTGGTCCTATGTCAATTTTGGGCCATATGTCCAATTGTCCATTTATTGGGTCCTTGGTGAATTTTTGGTTATGCCAATTTTGGGCCCTATATCAGTTTTATGCCATATATCCATATTGGGCCCCACACGGAAAAAATTAATCCGTGAAAAAGTCACGAACTAGTAGCTAGGTCTTGAATACGAGATAAAAAAATTAAACATTACATCCTTATTTCTATGAGCAATGTATGAATAAATTTCGAAGTTTTTACGAACAGTTCGAATTTCCTACGAACAGTTCCTGAAAATTTCAGACTGAAATATAAAGAGGAGAAATTTAATTTATATTAATTTATAAGCCATCGAGGCCAAACAATATAGGTATTATAAAACTTCTAGCCACTCATCCGACGAGCTCGAAGCACACATACAAGCGCACACACGCACCGCGCGTTTGGGCGAGCGTGTGTGCGGGCCACATACAGGCGAACCTACTTTCCAGTTCCCAGATTTGTCGGAAAAGCTCGCGAGTGCTCTGAGAATCTTTTCCCAATGACTCGTAATATTTTTGTAATTATTCACGTAAAAAAAAGTGATGAACCGTTTTAGAATTTTCACATCGAGTTCGTCAATTCTTTCTCAAAGTTCGCAGATTATTTACGAAAATGCATCAATATCCGATGAATTTTTCTCATATCCGAGACCTAGCTACTAGTTCGTGACTTTTTTACGGATAAATTTTTTCCGTATATGTAAATTTTGGGCCCTACATCTATTTTTGGCCCTATATCTTTGGGCCCTATGTCAATTTTGGATCCTATGATAGACGGACGGACAGACATCCGACCGAAACTATAAGGGTTTCTGCCTGAGGCTACGAAACCCTAAAAACGAGGGGGAAACAACTCTGGTAATCCGCTGGATCGTTTGGTTATCCGAACTTGTAATCCGGTATGATCCGGGTTATCCGTGTAACCCGAGTTATCCAGTGTAACCGGAGTAATCGACTTGTAATCCAGGGTAATTCAAGTAATTCGGGGTAATACACTTGTAATCAGTGGTAATCCAGTTCTGATATGGAATAATACAGTTCTCATCTGGCGTAATCCAAAGTAATCCACTTCTAATCTAGATCATTCGGAGTAATTCAGGTAATCCAAGTAATACACTTATAATAAGAGAGTAACCAGTCTATAATCCAGGTTAATCCACTTGTAATCAGAGTAATTTATGTGATCCAAGTAATCAACTTGTAATCCAGGGTAATCTACGTAATTCTGAGTAATTTATACAGGTAATTAAAATAGTTTCCAACTATTTTGTCAAAAATTGGTCTTTTTTGGTAAAAAATAAAATGAATCTTCTTGGTTGAAAATTCAACTACTTATGGTTGAAAGTTGAACTACATACTTTGTTAAAAATTCAATTTTGGCTGGAAATGCATCATATTAGTTGAAAATTTATCTCTTTGTTTGCAAATTTAACTATTTTGTTGAAAATTCTTTGTTTTTTTTTTAATTAATTTTTTTAATTGAAAAGTAACTATTCCAGTTTTGGTTGAAAATTTATATTTTTTATTTGAAAATTCAAGTTCTTGGTTGAAAATTCGTCTTTTTGGGTCCAAAATTAATCTTCTTCGTAGAAAATTCAATTATTTTGTAAAAAATTTATTTACTATGTATGAAATTCAAAATTGTTGTTAAAAGTCATTTTTTGATTGAGAATTTATTTTTTAAAGTTGAAAATTCAACTATTTTGGTAGCAAAATTTAACTATATTGTTGAAAATTCATTTTTTGTTTTTGGTTGAAGAAAACTGAAAATGAATTAACTGAAAATTTATCCATTACATATATTTTGTTAAAAATTGGTCTTTTATTGTAGAAAAGTAACCTTTTTGGTTGAAAATTCAAATTTTGGTTGAAAATTCGCCACTTTGTTCCAAAATATAACTATTTTGTTTGTTTTTTAAAAATTTGTTTTAATTGAAAGGTAATTATTTCATTTTTGGTTGAAAATTTATACTTTTTAATTGAAAATTCAACTCTTTGGTTGAAAATTCGTCTTTTTGGGTTGACTTCAACTTTTTTCGATTTGAAATTAAAATCTGTTTTGGTTGAAATATCAATTATAACTTTTGTTGTTGAGAATTTATCTCTTTTGTGGTTAAAAATGATTCTACTTTGTAAAAAATTCAACAATTTGTTTAAAAAGTCATTTTTATTTAAAGAATAGATAAATTTTCAGGTAAAAATCAATTAACTATTAAAAACAATGATTGTTTAATAAAATAGTTCAATTTTCAACCGTGTTTTCAAATAACCGAAGGCTAATATAACTAATTACCAGGAATCAATAATCGACCAATGTAAATCAATTTTTGAGAAATGAATTTATATTTTATTTTAGTTTGTTTTCTAAAATTCTGGAAGTGAAAATTTTACAAATAATACGAACCCGCAAGAATAGATTTCGTCTGTCGAACTCCAAGCTACACAAGTCACTAATTTCGTATGTCTTTTGCTGTTCTGCAGCGATATTTTGAATCTCATTTGGCACTGATACAGCCTACTTGGATGGATATTTTCAAATATTGTAAACCTTAAAATTGCTTTACTTTAATGAAATTACTATAAACTGTCATTTTCCGATGACAACTTTTGCACTTTTGTATGGAAACGAGTTTCCATGACAACCGCGGCACGTGCGTTAGGCATTTCAGGCATTTCAGGTTGGGTGGGGAAAATCCAAGATGTCTGCACACTGAGGGGTAAACAACAATACAAATTGCATGAGCCGAAACTTTATTTTTCAAATAACTTGGAAAAAATCATTTTTCACCATAAAGTGTATTTGAAAATTATTTGTTATTTTATAAAACATATTCAATTCAACTATAAAATCAATCATTTTTCTTTGTAACGATTTTATTATTTAACTGAATAGCTTTTGAAAAATAAAAAATAATACTCGGAAACACTTCATTGTGAAAAATCCTTTTCTTTCCAAGTTATTATAAAAATAAAGTTTCGGCCCATGCAATTGGTTTTATCAAAGATATTTTGGTTTTATCCATTTGGCCCTTGGCGGGCAGACATATTGTATTTCAAGTTGTGACGTCGCTGGCAAGATGTCTTCAATCCGAGGGCCAAACAATAGTACCAATTGCATGGTACTAAACTTTATCATGGTGGCCACAGGTCAGGGAAAACATGGAAATCAGGGAAATGGAAATTCAGGGATTTGCTGCAAGAAGCACTTTAATATCTTGCTTTAAGTAACTGTCAAGAATAATCATCAGTCACAGACACATTCAATTTTTTTTTCTCACATTTTAGTCACTTTTTGAAGATAAAGTCATTACAGTCAATGTTTAGGGTTTCGTAGCCCCGAGCAGAGAAACCCTTATCAGATCATCTCTGCCCTTATACTTCCGGTCGGGCTTCTGTTCGTCGTACTTTTTTTCTCAGGGTGTGGGGGAGTAGGGGAAGTGTTGGAGGGAAAGCATAGTGAGGGGAAGTGAGTAAAGTTATAAGAGGGCTAGTAGGGGAGGGGTCGAGAAGAAGAAGTGAAGGGAGCGTAAAAATGGGAGGTGGAAGTGAGTTTGGGAAGGAAGGGTAGTGAATTAGGGAAGTGTGGGAGGTAAATTAGGAAAGGGAAAGTAGGATCGGGAGGGTGGGTAAATAAGATGAGGGGTGATTGTATGTAGTAGTGGTGAAGTAAGGGAAGTGATGAGGTGGGACGTGGAAGGGAGTGGATCAGTAAGGAAGTAGGTGGAATGGTTTAAAGGTCGAGTATGAAGGCGAGTGAGGGATATAAGATATGATTGGTTAGGATATGATCTGATTGGGCAGAATAGGATAGTATTGAGGATAGATGGAGGAGTGGTAGGGGGAGGGAGGGAGATTTGATTGAATTAATTACCATCTTAATAGGCCACGAAACCATTTTTTGTATACGCATGGCGCCTATTTTTAGGAATTTTTTTAATGAAAATATCACTTTTTTAGGATTCCGTAGCACCCGACAGAACCCCTTATAGTTTTCGCCGGGTGTCCGTCCGTCGTCCATCCGTCCTCCGACCTTTTTCTAAGGAGGGAAAGTGAAGGGAAATGTGGGGAAATGAGGGGGATACAGTGAGAGGAAATGAGGGGGAAGTAGGGCAAGTAGGGGGAATAATGGAATGTTAGGGAAGGGGGAATAGGGTGAATGAGAGGTAATTAGGATGGGGAAGTGATGAGAGGGCTAGTAGGGCAGTGTGGATGGGTAGGAGAGTGGAAGTGATGCCGAGGGAAGGGAAGTAGGGGAAAGGAAGTGTTAGCTGTGGAAGTGAGGAGAGGGGGGAAGTAGTGAAGGATGAAGTTGTGGAAGGGTGGGAAATATAGCTTGAGTAAGGGTGGGGAAGTATAGGAGGAAGAGGTTTTTACGACTTAATCAACGTTTGAATAGGCTACGAAACCCTTTCTTGTAGGCGCGCGGCGGCGGCGCCTACTTTGACTAATTTTTTTCAATAAATTAATCCATGGGTTGACATCTTTTAGGGCATTTAAAAATATTCCAAGAAATTTGTAATATATTACAATAATTTGAAGGGATTCGAAAGGATTTTAAAGTTTGAGAGTATTTTTAAAACTTTCAATCTGCTTTCAAGGACTTTTCAAAGATCTTTAAAAATTTAGTTTGTTATTCTTTCACACTCTAGTATTTTACAAGATTTCCGAACATTTAAAAGAATTTCTTTTTAGACTTTAAAGAAGTACTTTAAGTAAATATCAAGAATAATCAGGGCTGTCACACATCAGTCACTTTTACTCATTTTTTTTCTCAAATCACATCTTAGTCACTTTTTGTAAATAAAGTCACTATATAGTCTCTTTTTAAAATGAAAAGATCAGTTTAGTCCCTTTGTAATGTTTCGTAGTCCAGGACAGAAACCCTTATAGTTTCCCGGTAAGAAGAGAAGAATTCAAAAAAATTCAGAATCTGAATTCCCATTAATACGTGAATTTTCCTTCATCGAAAGTTCCACCAACGAGTAGAAAAAAAAGCAAAACCTATTCCTTTTAATTGACTTATAAAAATTTAATGGAAGTGTATTGGGAGGAATTAAAAAATGGAGGAATGCAAAAGAAAGAATAGAAAGAAAGAGGATAATGTCACTTTGAAAACGCAAAAGCTAGTTTTTTTAATCCACTCAGAAAAATTTAATGAAAGCGTATTGGAAGGAATTAAAAAGTGGAGAAATGTCAAAGAAAGAATAGAAAGGAATAGAATAATGTAACTTTTAAGGTGAAACTGTGAATTTAAATAAATGCATTTTTTAAATAAATAAGTATTGTATTTGGGTAAATTATGTGAACATTTTTTTATTAATCTATCGCACAGAAACATATTTTGACAGATTTCGTACGAAATCTGTCTTGGAACACGCACTACTGCTGTGCAAATTTGTATGGGTTGCACAGCCACACAAAAAAAGTTTACTGAGTCAAAAAAACGATCTATGTAACATTGTAGTAATATTGTTCCAGGATAGTCGAAATCCAAATTTTTTAATTTTCTGCTTACCATTTTTTTTGTTTGACTTTGAATTTTTGGTTTAGGTTAAATTTTTTCAACTTGACTGCTAAACATCTGAAATCGTTTTTAGGGTTAAGACAGCATAAAATATTATTATTACAATCACTCCATCGTTATGGTAGACAAAAAAATTGAAATTTCCAAACTTATATTCCACAAAAACGAATAGAAAATATGCAAGTGCAGATATTTTGTGGACAGGTTAGAAGGAATTAAAAATATCGAAAATGAAGCATGTCAGAATGAAATTAAAAATAACCATGACAAAAAAAATTGAAATTTCCAAACTTATGTTACACACGGAGGAATAGAAACGATGTAAGCGCACACATTTTGTGGACGGATTAGAAAGAATTAAATTAATCGAAAATACAGCATGTAAGTATGGAATCAAAAATAACCATGAGAGGTGTGTCTACTGCTCGCATTAAGAGGAATTAAAAAAATGGAAAATATGTCCGCCTGCATGGAACACAACACAAGTGGCAATCGTTAAGGAAATAGAAAAGAATTGGTTTCGTAGATAAACCTATTCTTTCGTTGGGCACTTCTCCCGATGGAAAATTAGCACATTCAAAAAAATTAAATAATGTTCACTCTTTCGTTTATATCTGATAATATTAATTTTTCTCTATTCTTCTCTTCTTACCGGGTTTGGTCGGGTGTCCGTCCGTCCATCCGTTCTTCGTACTTTTCTAAAGAGGGGAAATGGGGGCAAGTAGAGTAAGTGGAGGGAAATGACATGTGGGGTAGCAGGGGAAGTGAGAAGAAATGATGGGAGGGAGAGTAGTGGAAGTGAAGTAAATGTTGGGATCGGTAGTAGGGGATCCCCAGCTGAAAATTCCTGTACAGGAACCTCGGAGGATCTTGCACATGTTCCTGTACACGAAACTGCACACGAACCTGTACAGGTAATCTTGACGGTTCCTGTGCAGGAATTTGGCGAAGGAAACTGTACATGATCCTGCAAAGGAACCTGTATACAAGCTAACCTTTGAATGGTCCTGTACAGGTTCCTTCACAGTGTCAATTGAGGTGTAGGTTCATGTACAGGAACATGTTCAGGATCCTATACATGAACCTCCGTAGGAACTAATCCGCGAGGGTTCGCTGGTGGCTTGGCTCTCTCGATAGTGAGTTCGTTCTTCAAGGGAATAAAAAGAAGGCAAGTTTATAGCTGTAAGCGACATCAGTTTTCGCAATGGCTTTCTGTAAAGGACCCTATATGTGTTTCTATACAGGATCCTTCCAAAGGTTCCTTCGACGGCTTTCTGTAAAGGATCCTATACACGTTTCTGTACAGGCTCCTGTACAGGATCATTCAAAGGTTCCTTTGTCGCTGCAGGTTCCTTGGCAGGATCATGTACAGTTTCCTTCGCCAAATTCCTGCACAGGAATCGTCAAGATTACCTGTACAGGTTCGTGTGCAGGTTCGTGTACAGGAACATGTGCAGGATCCTTCCAGGTTCCTGTACAAGAATTTTCAGCTGGGGAAATAAGGGGAGGGCAACTAGTAAAAGTGAGAGGAAATAAGGAGAAAGTGTTATGATGAGGGGGTGGTAGTGGGGGAAGTGAAGTAAATGTTGGGATCAGTAGTAGGGGAAATGAGGAGAGGACAAGTAGTAGAAGTGAGAGGAAATGAGGGGGGAAGTAGTATGATGGGGGGTAGTAGGAGAAGTGAAGGGATATGAGAGTTGAGGAAGTAGAGAAAGTGAAGGGATATGAGAGTTGAGGAAGTAGAGAAAGTGAAGGGATATGATGGAAAATTAAGTAAGGGGAAGTACGGGAAGTGTGGAGACGATAGTGAGAGGACGTAAGGAGAGGGGTAGTGTGGGACAGCTAGTATGTGGCTTGGTAAGAATAGTGGGGGAGGGGTGTGTTATCGGTGGAAGTGAGGAGGGGGGAAGTAGTTCATGAAGGAGTTGCGGTAGGGAGAGAGAGAGAGAGAGTATGGGAGGGAAAATATGGGCGGGAGAGGTTTAAACGAATTAATTAATTTCTACGAAACTCTTTTTTGTAGGCGCGCGGCGCTTTTACATTGACTATTTTTTTTCCATGAATTAACCCATGGAATTCATGTATATACCTATTTCTGAATTTTCTTGAATTCTTTTGAAATCTTTTAGGGTATTTTAAAAGATTCCAAGAAATTTGTAATATTTTACAATAATTTGAAGCGCTTCGAAAGGATTTTAGGGTATTTTTTAAATTTCCAGGTAATTTTCAAGAGCTTTAAAAAGTTTCAAATGATTTCGAAAGATTTCAAAGGATTTTAAAATTTTTTGGGTATTTTTAAAACTTCCAAGGAATTTCAAAGAGCTTTCAAGAGTTTCAAGGGATTTCAAAAAATTTCAATAACGATTTTAAATATTTTTTGGTATTTTTAAAAATTCTAAGGCAATTTCAAGAGATTTTTAAATTTTTAAAGAAATTTCAAGGAATTGAATGATTTTAAGGAATTAAAAATTTGTTATTGAGATTTTAAAGACTTTCAGAAGATATGGAATCCCAAGGAATTTCGAAGAGCTTTAAAAAATTTCAACGAATTATAAAATATTCAAAAAATATTTTAGGGTACTTTAAAAGATTCCAAGCCATTTTGAACAGTTTAACCTGAGAATAATAAATTCAAATTTAAAATTATTTTATTCCATTTACAAAAGATTCTATATTACAAATGTCGCAAGATTAGAATTTTGGTCCTTAAAATATATATTTGGTCAAAAAATTAAAATTAGCCAGACCGCTATGTTTATTTTTTAAATAACTTTTTGAAAAAAAAAATATTTTTCACCTAAGTGTATTTGGATATTATTTTTCATTTTTCTAAAGTTATTCAATTAAATAATGAAATCGTTATGAAAAAAATTATTAATTTTATTATTCAATTGAATAGCTTTTGAAAAATAAAAATAATATCCAAATACACTTAGGAAAATTCATTTTTTTCAAATTACTAAAAAAACAAAGTTTTGTCCCATGCAGTTGGTATTAATGTTTGGCCCTCAGCGTGCAGACATCTTGTATTGACCGTTTTGGCGGGACTTGTCCGACTTGTCACTTGTCTTCAGTTCAGCTAGAGTGCATCGGTAATCGTATTTTCTGCAAAAGAAAATTAGTTTTCTAAACGATGCATGCGTTCTTGAAAACCGGAAAACTTGGCCCTGGTGAAATTAAAAAGCCATCGAGTTCTCGCACAAAAGAGAAAAGTGGACCTGCACCTCCTTGGGTAGAAAAATAGTAAGTTCCTTTCTAACCTAAAAGAACTTTTGTCATAAGTTTTTTTACATTTGTTAAGTTATCTTTGTTTTTATTTGTGATAATTTTACACTATTTATCTATTTGAATTTTAGTTTGTGAAAATTCTTGAAAGTTTTGCAGTCAGTTCACATTTTTTTCCGTAAAATTTGGATTGGTTGGATTCAAGCTCTAACCTCAAAATTCAATCATATTAAAGAAATACTAGAATAATATATATTTTAAATACTAAGCGGTACTCCTTTCTTAAGTAGACGTGTGTATGCAGAGGGAAAAACGGTTTGATTTAGCCATTTTTGTGTAAAATGAAAAATTCGAATGTTAACCTCAACTATTTACAAAAAAAATATTTACCGGAGAGGCCTGTATATTTTGATTGTAGTAGAAGGCTTTTATTCTTTTTCTACGTATAATAACAATCATATTATATATTATTAATTATATTTATTCATATTAATTTAATTATGTTGATAATTCAACAATTTTGCTAAAGTCATCCTTTTTTGTTGAAAACTCCATTATTTTGGTAGAAAATTCGTAATTTTTGGTTGAGGATTCTACTATTTTGGTCGAAAATTCAGCTATTTCGTTGAAAATTAACTTTAACACTTTTATTGAAAATTCATGTGTTTGGGTTGAAAGTTGATTTTGTTTTTGTTAAAAATACAACTGTTTGGTTGAGGATTCAACTATTTTGTTGGAAATTCGTCTTTTTGGTTGCATTCAACTGTTTTTGATTTAAAATTGAAATCTTTTTTGGTTGAGATTTTGAATTTTTTGTTGAGAATTCATCTCTATGATTGAAAATTGAACTATTTGTTTGGAAATTAACTTTTTTATTGAGAATTCATATTTTTGAGTTGAAAAGTTAACTACTGTTTTGTAGAGAATCCAATCATTATTTTTGTTCTCTTGACTGAAAAATCTTTCTTGGATGAAAATTCAACACTTTGAAATTGAATTTTTGTTGTTGAAAATCCAACTGTTTGGCTGGAAATTAATCTGTTATGGTTGAGGATTCAACTATTTTGTTAGAAATTCGTATTTTTTGGTCGAATTCAACTGTTTTTGATTTAAAATAAAAATCTTTTTTGGTTGAGATTTTGACATTTTTTGTTGCAAATTCATCTCTATGATTAAAAATTTAACTATTTGGTTGGAAATTCACTTTCTTCTGATTGAAAATTAAGTTTTTAAACTGAAAACTAAACTATTTCATTTTTGGTTGAAAAGTGTTCTTTTTTATTTGAAAATCAAACTATTTCATTGAAAATTCAGTTGTTTTGTTGCAAATTCGTATTTTGGTAGAAAATTAATCTTCTTTTAAATAAAATCTTGTCTTTTTTTTAAATATCAACTATTACATTTTGTGTTGAAAATTCATCTTTTGATGTTGAAAATTCAACTCCTTGGTTGAAAGTTGAATTTATTTCTTAAAAGTTCATTTTTTTGGTTGAAGATTCATAATTTCCGTTGAAAATTCCTTCTTTTTTTGTTAAAAATTAATTTTTTCACTGAAAAGTTAACCATTTTGTTGAAAATTCAACTGTTTGGTAGAAAATTAATCAAAATTTTATTTTTTGTTTTGAATTCATTTTTTGTTGTTGTTAAAATTCAAATACTTGGTTGAAAGGCGAACTACTTTGTTAAAAATTAATTTTCTCGGTTGAAGATTCATCATTTTAATTGAAAATTCATCTCTTTGTTTGAAAAATGAGCTTTGGCTGAAAATTCATTTTTTTTTTTTACTGAAAATTTAACTATTCCAGTTGAAACTTTAACTATCTTGTTGAAAATTTGTTATTCTTTTTTGGTTGAAAATTATTTTTTTAACTGAAAATGTAACTATTCCAATTGAATATTCCATTATTTTAATTGAAAAATCATCTCTTTGCCTGAATCAAAACCCAGATTGCGTTTAACTATTTTTAATTTTTGATTTCAGCCGCCCCAGAACTGTGGACGATGTAGTTGAACAAGGGGAAGTAGTCCAAGTTCTTCGTCAATGTTTAACCGGTGGGGATTTTCCCAATTTATTGCTTTATGGGCCACCCGGAACAGGAAAAACCAGTACAATTTTGGCGGCAGCTAGACAGCTTTTTGGAGACATATACAAGGACAGAATTTTGGAATTGAACGCCTCTGATGAGCGTGGAATTCAAGTGATAAGAGATAAAGTCAAAACTTTTGCACAACTCACGGCTGGCAACACAAGGCGCGAGTAAGTTTTCATTTTCTCCCAAATTGCAGGGATCACAGTCCGCTCACTTTTTACCTAATCCCATTTCGTTTCTTTAAATTTGAAAAAGCCCCTGAAATCTAGAATTTTGACCAAATTTTCCTCCTTTCTCCGTTTTCTTTACAAGGTTTCGATTCATTTTTTTATGAATCATAAACAGAAGTTCAAGACATTAGAAAACAAGAAGCTTTGAAAGAAATTCTTTTTGTTGATACCAATTTCAAATATTTTCTAAACGATTTATTTGCTAATTTTTTAAATTTGAAAAACATCGTCGACAGCGAAGAAATCGCTAACGATTCAATTGAGAAACTATATCCGAATGATAAATCAATTCTGTAGTTGCAAATCAAAAAGACAAAATGCTCTAAAAACAGAGGAAATAAGGAGATTTTACACGAAAATAGGGGAGTAAATACTTTTAAATAAAATTAATGTAGGTACTGATATTAAATTCAAATTAAAACGGTTCAATTTTGTAATATTTCAATAAAAAATATTGCATTTTCAACCAAACAGATGAATTTTTAACCAAATAGTTGAATTTTTAACAAACAAAAAATAAATACTTAACAAAGTAACTCAACTTTTATCCAAGTATGTAGTTGAATTTTGAACCGAAGAAGATTGATCCTCAAGGAAAATTTTTATAGTTGATATTGCAACCAAAAATTATTTTAATTTTAAATCACTCACAGTTGAATTCAACCAAAAAAGATAAATTTTCATCAAAAAAACGTAAACTTTTAACAAAAAAGTTAATTTTCAATTTGAAAAACTGAATTTTCTACAAAACAGTTAAATTTTCAACCAAGTACTTGAATTTTCTACCAAATTGTTGAAGTTTCAAGCCAAAAAGACGAATTTTCTACAGAACAGTTTGTTAATTTTCAACAGTTGATTTTTCAACCAAAAAGGATGGTTTGGAACAAAATTGTTGAATTAAAAAAAAATTATCTTTTCAACCAAATAATAACATTTTAAACCAAAAAATGTGAGTTCTCAATGAAAAATCAAAAACACGAATTTTCTACAGAACAGTTTGTTAATTTTTCAACCCTTAAATATTCATATTCAACCCAAAAAGACGAATTTTCAACAAACCAGTTGATTTTTTAACAAAAAAAATTATATTTTAACCAAAAAATATTTTTATTTTTAATTAAAAAAAAAGTTATTTCAACCAAAAAAGACGAATTTTCGACAAAATAGGTACATTTTCAACCCAATAGGTGAAAATTTAACTGAAATGATGAATCTACAATGAAAAAATGAATCTTCAACAAAAAAAGATGAATTTTTAACAAAAAATGTAATAATTGATATTTCGACCAAAAAGACGAATTTGTAACAAAATAGATGAACCTCAACCAAAACATTTGCATTTTTAAACAAAAAGGATTACATTTATACCTAAAGATTCCAAACCAAAAAGACGAATTTTAAACAAAGAGGTTAATCTTCAATCTAAAAAAATCAATTTTCAATAAAATAGTTAAATTTTCAACCAAAGATATGAATCTTCATCCAGGAAAGATTTTTCAGTCAAGAATGAAGTAAAATTTCAACCAAATTGTTGAATTTTCTACAAAACAGTTGAATTTTTGACCAAAAAGGATGACTTTTTAACAAAACTATTGATTTTTAAAAAAACTAATTATCTTTTCAACCAAATAATGACATTTTTAACTAAAAAATATTGTTACTCTAAATAAAAAACAATTATATTCAACTTAAAAAGATGAATTTTCAAACAAAATAGGTACATTTTCAAACAGTAATCATTGATATTTCAACCAAAAAAGATTTTAATTTTAAATTAAGAACAGTTGCATTCATAAAAAAAAGAATTTTTAATAAAAAAGTTAAATGCTCAACCAAAACAAATGAATTTCCAAACATAAAAGAAGAATTTTCAACCAAAAAGATTTTTCAGTCAAGAAAGAAAGAAAATGTAACCAAACTCTTGAAGTTTCAAGCCAAAAAAAACAATTTTCAACCCGAAATGATGAATTTTCATAAAAAGAGTCATTTTTAACCAAATATTTTAATGTTCTACCAAAATAGTAGAATGTTCAACCCAAAAATACGAATTTGCAAAGAAACATTTGAATTTTCCACCTAAAAGGATGACTGTTTATCAAAATTGTTGAATTTTCAACAAAAGAATTAAATTTTCAGCCCAATAATGAAATTTCTAAGCGAAAAAGATGAATTCTCAACCAAAAATAAATGTAGACACTCTCTGGTAAACTTTTCAACCAAGAAGAATTAACTTTCAACAAAAAATAGTTGAAATTTCTTATTAGGTTCTATTAAAATACATAAAACGGCGTATCAAAGAATAGTGTGTTAGTTGCGGTTGTCGAAACAAAATTTTTGAAGTTGAAAATAATAATACAGTAGTGAAGTATACTTAATTTGGAGTTGATTGTTATATTTCTGGGGTTTACATGTTAGCAAACTGGGTATTTAGAACAATTGGTATCTCCATAATTTTGTTATTTTCACGTATAATAATTTTTTTAATTTCTGTTTTTTACACAAACATTTTTTTAGCTGACATTAAAATATGTTTTGAACATCTGAGAGCTTTCAAATACTGATAAAAATACATTAGAAACAAATTTAAACGTCTAAGGAAACAAAAACAGATAAAGTAGGATTTTCCAAAACTCATTTTATGGTTTTTCAAATTATTTATTTCTAGCTTACTTAGCAGAATACTTTGAGCAACTCAGGCTTCTGTACTGAAAAGAAGACACTAAGAAAAATTGATGAGAATAATAAATCAAAATTTATCTACTGATAAAAATACATTTAAAAAATTCAAACATGAGCATTTTTTATTTCTGTTTGTCTACTTTTCAATCTTTGATATTTTTGCATTTTTTTCTGATTTATTTTTATCAGCAGAAAAGGCGCTACTATTAGAGGGCACTTTCGTTTAATATTCAGGAGACACTCATAGGGTGTAAAAAGTTTGTCATAATAAATTAAATCCCCTTTTTTTACCTAAAATTCAACTATTGAACCGTTGTGATTCCGGAAATGTGTATATAATCAATGCAATTCAAATTATTCCAACACTAGAGTTGAAATAACAATATTAAACAATTTAATTATTGCCAATGATGTTTAAGTAAAAGGTTTGAAGTTTGCTTTCAGACACTGACTCTTTAAGATCGTAATCAACTAGTTGCTGTTCAGGCAGTTGAGTGAAGAATCTCAACCTGTTTATTAACAACTGGACATAAAAGTTGCTTCTCTAAAAAATGTTATGAAAGCATGCAATACAATTGCTTTTCATCTCAAGAGAAGTTCACAAAAGATATTTATCGATGGAGTATTTAATCTTTCAAAAATGTTTTTATCTTAAAGATATTTCAAATTTTTTTGAGATATTTAGTACTACATTCTTAAAATCTCAACTTATCAACCAGATTGCTCTCTGTAAGAGTCTTTCAGTCTACTTTGCAAAACACATGATTTCAAATTACGACTGAGGCATTAAAAAAATAATAAAATAAAATAATAATCTAATATCTAATAATACCTAACTTTAATGAAATTTTAAACAAATTTCAGTGGCAAGCCGTGTCCTCCTTTCAAGATAATAATCCTTGATGAAGCAGACAGTATGACCGGAGCTGCTCAGTCCGCGTTACGTCGTACAATGGAGAAAGAATCTCACAGCACACGATTTTGTCTGATTTGTAACTATGTTTCTCGTATTATCGAGCCCTTGACTTCTCGGTGTACCAAGTTTAGATTTAAACCTCTGGGCGAGGAGAAACTTATTGAGAGATTGGAGTATATTTGTAAAGAAGAGGATATGAAAGCCGAGAAGCCTGTGCTTGTGAAGTTAGTCGAAGCTTCAGGTGGAGACTTGCGAAGAGCGATTACTTCTTTACAATCGGTGACTAGACTTAAAGGAAAAGGCATTGAAGTACTTATTGATGATGTTCTTGAAGTCACCGGGGTATGAATATTACATATTTACTTGCGTTTTAATATTATAAATTATTTTAATGAATATGCAGGCCTCGGACTCACCACACTATTTACACTATTTGACACTTTTGAGCGATGACACCAATTGTCTACTAAAATCTAGAATTTTTACATTTTCCCTCTTTCTCCCTTTTTTTTACAAGGTTTCGATTCATTTTTGAAAAATTATAAAGACAAATTCAATCAAGGGACTAAACCCGAAAGATAAATCAATTCTGTAGTTGAAAATCAAAAAGAAGGCCAAAATGCTCTAAAAACAGGAGAAGTAAGTACATAGTTGAATTTTAAACCCCAAAATGTGAATTTTCAACAAAAAAGATAATTTTCAACCAAGTAGTTGAATTTTCAACGAAAAAAGATGAATTCTCAACAAAAAATGTAATATTTGATATTTTAACCAAGAAAAGATTTTCATTTTAAATCAAAAACAGTTAAATTGAACCAAAAAGGATGAATTTCCCACAAAATAGTTGAATCCTCAACGGAACAGTTGCATTTTTAACTAAAAAGATGAGCTTTTAACAAAATAGTTAAATTTTCAACCAAGGAGATGAACTAAGAACACAGAAGCTTAATTTTCTACTAAAAAAGACCAATTTTCAATAAATTACATAAATTTTCAACTGAATAGTTTGAACAATGGATCTGATGTTAGTCCAAATTTTATTGAATCAATTTTTAATATCTTTTTTTTTTTAATTTCGTACCAAATAGTTGAATTTTCAAGTCAGAAAGACAAATTTTCTACTAAAAAGTTTTATTTTCAACCTGAGAATATAAATTTTCAAGAAAAAAGTTAATTTTGAACCAACCAGTTGACTTTTCAACAATATGGTTAAATTTTCAGTTAAAAAAATTAATTTTTAACAACAAAAAAAGAATTTCTACTGAAATTATTAATCTTCAACCAAAAAAGATGAATTTTTAAGAAATAAGTTCAACTTTCAAACAAAGAGTTGAATTTTCAACATAAAAAGATGAATTTTCAACAAAATAGTTGAATCCTCAACGGAACAGTTGCATTTTTAACTAAAAAGATGAGCTTTTAACAAAACAGTTACATTTTCAAACAAATAGTTAAATTTTCAACCAAGAAGATGAACTAAGAACACAGAAGATTAATTTTCTACCAAAAAAGACGAATTCACAACAAAATACATACATTTTTAACCAATTATTTGAATTTTCAACCAAAAAAGACCAATTTTCAACTGAATAGTTTGAACAATAGATTTGATGTTAGTCCAAATTTTATTTAATCAATTTTTAATATCTTTTTTTTTAATTTCGTACCAAATAGTTGAATTTTCTACCAAATTATTGAATTTTCAAGCTAGAAAGACAAATTTTCTACAAAAAGTTTTATTTCCAACCTGAGAATATAAGTTTTCAACAAAAAAGTTAATTTTGAACCAACCAGTTGACTTTTCAACAAAATGGTTAAATTTTCAGTTAAAAAAATTAATTTTTAACAAAAAAAAAAGAATTCAACTGAAATTGTGAATCTTAAACCAAAAAAGATGAACTTTTAAGAAATAAGTTCAACTTTCAAACAAAGAGTGGAATTTTCAACATAAAAATATAAATTTTCAACAAAAAATGTAATAGTTGATATTTGAAAAAAAGGAAAGATTTTAATTAAAAATAAAAAAAGTTTTATTTAACAAACATAAATTAATTTTCAACAAAATACTTGAGTCCTCAACTAAAAAAGATTAGTTTCCAATCAAATAGTTGCATTTTAAACCAAAAAATTTAATTTCTACCCAAAGAGATGAATTTTCAATAAAAGTGTTGAATTTTCAATTAAAGGTTTTTCAGTCAAGAAAGAAAACTAATTGTCGAATTATCTACAAAACAGTTGACTTTTCAATCCGAAAATATCCATTCTCAATTTAGAAAAGTTAATTTTTAACGAAAAAGTGGAATTTTCTACCAAAATAGTAGAATTTTCAACCAAATAAGTGAATTTTCAGCACAGAAGATTGATTTTCTACCAGAAAATACGAATTTACAAGAAAATACATACATTTTTAACCAAATAGTTAAATTAAAAAAAAAATTTCACAAATTTCAAAAATTTTCAACTGAATAGTTAGTCCACATTTTAGTTGATTAATTTTTAGTTCATATTTTTTTCGTTTCTAAAATTTCTTAACAAAAAATTAAGAAGTTACATTTTGTACCATATAGTTGAATTTTCAAGTCAAAAAGACGAATTTTCTACAAAACGTCTGAATTTCCAACCCAGGAGTATGAATTTTCAATAAAAAAGTTAATTTTCAACCTGCCAGTTGAATTTTCAACAAAATATTTAAATTTCCAGTTAAAAAGTGATTTTTCACAAAACAAAAAAAAACTAATTTTGAACTACAATTATGAAAACAGTTGAATTTTCAACTAAGCAGTATGACTTATAAACAAAATTGTTGAATTTTCTACAAAACAGTTGAATTTTTTACAAAAAAGTTAATTTTCAACCAAAACAGATTAATTTTTGACCAGACAGTTGCATTTTTGACCAAAAAATATGTAATTTCTTGAGAAAGAGATGAATTTTCAAATCAAAA
Organism: Andricus curvator; assembly: GCA_932195095.1. Classification (NCBI taxonomy): domain Eukaryota; kingdom Metazoa; phylum Arthropoda; class Insecta; order Hymenoptera; family Cynipidae; genus Andricus; species Andricus curvator. The sequence continues at coordinate 145,175 of CAKNYM010049411.1, forward strand.
AGACCACAAAATAGTTCAATTTTCAAAGAAACAAAATTTTAATCAAGAAAGAAAAAAATGTTATTCAAATTGTTGAATTTTCAAGCCAAATAGATGAATTTTCAACAAAACGTTTGCATTTTCAACCAAGATATATGACTTTTTAACAAAATTGTTGAATTTAAAAAAAAAATAATTCAATTTTGAACCAAACAATACAATTTTTAACCAAACAAATAAATTCTCAACGAAAAATTTAGTGGTAGACTTTTAAACCGAAGAGAATGAACTTTCGACCAAAAAAGGTTAGATTTTCTTATTGGGTTGTATTAATTCAGTTCGCATTTAAGTGGAAAAACATGAAAAATAATGGAATGGGGAAAAGTGTGTGAAGCTGCGATAAATAAATAGGAATTTTGATGATTTATAGACTAAAGAATGCCATTTTAAATAAACATTGAAGTTCATTTTTAATACTTTTAAAATATGAGGTTAGAAAATTGGAAATTTTGCTTAAAAATAAAGTTAATTTTCCATTGCACACTTTTTTTTATTTCGGACTATTTCGGACTACTTTTATATTCATGCTAAGTTTAATATTTGAAAAATTTTATGACACTATTTTTTCAATTTTGTGACACTATTTACACTATTTTTGATCTCTGAAGTGAGTCCGGGGCTTGGTATTTGCGTTTCAATATTATAAATTATTTTCATACATATGTTAATTATTTATTTTATATGTAGATTGTTCCTGATCATTGGTTGCATGATCTGCTGGAAGTTTGTAAAACACAGGATTATACCAAGGCTGAAGAATTTGTTGAAAAATTTATGATGGAAGCCTACTCGACGACTCAGGTATTTTGACCGAAAGAACGGCATTAAATCATTTTACTGCTTCGTTTTATTGAAAATGTTTGTGATTATATTTGTCATATTGAATTTCTTATTCTCAGGTGATAGATCAAATGAACGAAAGAATTATTTACTCGAATTCGTTAACAGACAAACAAAAGGCGCACATTGGTGAAAGGCTTGGGGTAAGAATTATCATTAATTTAATTTGAGAACAAATACGCGCGCGATATTATTTTTTTCACCTTGCGCTTTTCAAAATTAAAATATAAAATTAATATAAAATGTATGTATTTCATAGTATCTATTATCTAAAATAATAGAAAAGAAAAGGAAGGACAATATTTTTGATAATTTATGAAAATTGATATCTTAACTTCAGAATTAATATATAATATTTTTGTATAAACAATAAAACCGTTTCGGTTTTGTTCAAAAACAAATTTACGATGAAAAATATAGCATAAAAGTTGTTCAAAATTGTAAGTTAAATGATTTTTGTTTCAAATAACCGATTTCAGGTGAAAAATGTGAGCATAACATACAAATTTGGTTATCTTCTTTGAAATCCAATAATTTTGTTGTTAAAAGTACCGATTTTTGGTGTAAAAAGCCAAAGAAACCAAAAAATGTGAATATAATGTCTGAATGATAATATGAAAAATCTAATCATTTTTTTAAAGTGCAAATGCCAATTTTCGACGAAAAACACTAACATAACAAAACCTTAAATTCTTCCAAAATTATCAATCTTCTTTGAAATTTAACGATTTTTTTTCTAAAAATACTGATTTCCGGTATAAAACAACATAACCAAAAAGTGTAAATCTTCTTTGATTTTTGTTTTAATTTAATATGCCAATTTCCGATGAAAGAAACTCACATAATCTAAATTTTTTTAAAGATTCGAAATCTGCAAATTATATAAAGATTTTTGTTTGAAAATACCAATTTTACAAATTGTTAAAAAGTTATCAAACTTTTTTGAAATATTAAAAGAAAAAAATTCGATTTAAATATGTTTTTTATTTGAATTTACCGATTTCCGATATAAAAGGCCAACTAAATAAAAAAATGTGAATTTAATGACTGAATGGTAATTTTGATAATGATAATCTGAAAAATCTTATGATTTTTTGTATTAAAAATACCAATTTTTGACGAAAAACACTAACATAACAAAAGATTGTTTAAGATTGTAAATCTTCTTTGAAACTTAATGATTTTTGTTCAAAATAACCAATTTTCTATGAAAAATGTTAACATAAACTTAAGTTGTTCAAAAATGGTAAATATTCTTTGAAAACTATTTTTTTTTAGAAATATCGATTTCTGGTATAAAAAGACAATATAACCAAAAATTGTGAATTTAAAAAAAAAATTAAAATACCAATTTCTATTGACAAAATCTCACGTAATCAAAAAAATGTTTAGGTTTCTAAATCTTGTTCAAGTTATACATATAATGATTTTTTTTAAATACTAATTTTCGATGTAAGACGCCAAAATAACCTAAAATTTAAAAAAATCATCAATATAATTTTAAATCTAATATTTTTTTTAGAAAAATTGCAATTTTCGACAAAAAACACTAACGTAATCATAAATTGTTCAAGTTTGAAAATTCTATTACTTTAAAAAAATAGATTTAAATCTAATGATTTTCGTTTGAAAGTACCGATTCCGTTACATATAAGAGGCAAAGAAAATGGTGAATTTAATGATTTTGAATAACAATTTTAAGAATAATGATAATCTGAAAAATGTTATGATTTTTTAAATTAAAAATACCAATTTTCGATGAAAAACACTAACATAACAAAAAATAGCTTAAGATTGTAAATCTTCTTTCAAACCTAATGTTTTTTGCTTAAAATAACCAATTGCCAGTGAAAAAAATGTTAATATAATCTTAAATTGTTCCAAAATTGTAAATCTTCTTTGTAACCTAACGATTTTGTGCTAAAATGCCGATTTCCGGTATAAAATAACATAACTAAAAATTGTGAATCTTCATTTTTCTTTTACATTAAAAGTGACAATTTCAGATGACGAAAAGTCACATAATCCAAAATTTTTAAAATATTCTAAATCTTGTTTAAATTATATAATTATTTTTGTTTGAAAATATCAATTTTCAATGTAAAACGCCAACGAAACCTAAAATTGTTAAACAAATATCAATCTTATTTGAAATCAAATGATTTTTTAACAAAAATTGCAATTTTCGATCAAAAACTCTAACATAATCGTAAATTGCTCAAGTTTGAAAATTTTATTACTTTAAAGAAAAATCATTGGATTTAAATCTAATGATTTTTGTTTGGAAGTACCGATTTCCGGTATAAAAGGTCAACAACATCAAAAAATGTGAATTTAATGACTCTGAATGACAATTTTAAGAATAATGAAAAACACTAACATAGCATAACAAAAAAAATTGTTCAAGCTTGTAAATCTTCTTTTAAACCTATTGATTTTTGTTCCAAATAACCAATTTTCTATGACAAATGTTAATATAACCTTAAATTGTTTCAAAATTGTAAATCTTCTTTGAAATTTAACGATTTTTGTAAAAATGATTTCCGATTTCTGTTATATCACGACAACATGACCTAAAATGGTTAAAAATGTCAATCTTATTTTAAATCTAATAATTTTGGAATAAAAATTGCAATTTTCGACGAAAAGTGCTACCACAATCCGAAATTGTTCAAGCTTGTAAATTTTATTATTTTAAAGAAAAAGGTGAAACACTTCAACATAACATAAGAGAAAATTGATCAAAATTGTAAATATTCGTATTGTAAAATGCCAACGTAACCTAAAATTGTTAGAAAATTGTGAAACTGTAAAATCTAAGTATTTTTGTTTAAAAAAAAAGGTCAGTTTCCAGTAGAAAAAAACGCTAACAAACCCGAAAAACATAAATTGTTGAAAAAAATTTAATCTTTAAAATGTAGTAATTTTTTATTCTCTTGAACATGGTTTTTGTTTAAAAATGCTCATTTCCGGTAAAAAAACTAACACAACCTACATTTTTTAGAAATTTGAAGTCTTCTTTGAAACTTTATGATTTTATATTAAAATTCTTTAAAAAAACAAACTAATTTCCAGCGAGAAGCACTAGCACAAAACATGTATAATATTTGCAATAATTTATTAGATAATTTGAAAGTTTGAATTTAGCCGCGCAAGAATATTTAAAAAGATATTAAAAATGTTTCTCAATTCGCATAAAGTTTTTTATGATTTGTCTTATGAGAAAAGACTATTTGTAGATTTAATTTTCAAAATTTTAACAGCGTTTGCGAGATTTTTGAGATATTTTTTTAGATAGGAAATAACATAAAACTTTGAGACGTACAGTTGTCGGATAATAAATGAACAACAGTAGCAATGATTGAAATTGTAATGTTTACTTAAAATGAGAATTTTGAGAATGTACATTTTGAATAGGCGAGTATCTGTCATAAAAAAAGATAGTTTAACCGATAAACTTAGACGATCTATCAATAAAATTTATTAGTCGTGGCAAATAACGCTAATGAATTCAATGTTATTATTTCTCTTGCAGGAATGTAGCTACAGATTGCTGGATGGAGGCAGCGAATATGTACAATTAATAAACTTATGCTGCGGTATTATGCAAGCGTACGAAATACGATGAAAACCGCCCTTCGCGCCCATTTTCCTTTGTACAGTCATCAATATTCCTAATTTGTTTTCTATTTTTTTATATATAATAACTCAAGTGAATAAAATTCATCCTAAAACGAAACTGAAATTACAATATTCATTTGGCACAACTATACGTGTGTTTATTGCCATTCATCGTGAGTATGCAATACCCGAAAATTGTTTCATCTGTAGTTGCCAGTAAATCAGTAACACCACAAATGACGTCATTTAAATAATTTACGCCTATCAACAGTCATACGAATAAAATTACAACAACTCATTCCTGATATCGTTTTCACAGCGAAAAATTGATACAAATAAAAACTGCGCAATAAAATAATCGATATAATAATAATAAAAGTAATCGTCTGTGTGTACTTACAATACGAAATCTTCGTACATTTTCTCTAATACTTTGTTAAAATTAGCTAAAATATGTTCCCGTTCGACACGATTGCACGCGGATAACGTCACTCGTTCCGCGTAATTGTATTTATAAAAGTTCAAATCACCTGCGAAAAGACACTTTTCATTTCATTGACGCGGAAGTGTGTTTCTCTTCAGATGCCTATATAATTTACAATACGGTTAAGGCCTTGTTTCCCGTTTAATACGGCGGGGGCTGATGGTAGGGATGCTGTGGAGGCTGATTCAGATTTCGTTGAAGGTGTGCTACTAATTGGGGAGTTTGTTGCTGGCCCACGTTGCCAGGTTGTTGAACGTGCTGCTGCTGCTGCTGTTGCTGCTGCGTTTGCTGATGTTGCTGCTGCTGCATATTGGCCAGCATTTGCTGTTGTCTGAAGCGCTGGTTCATTAACTGCAAGAGACAAGATTTTTCTCATCAATCATTCACAGAATTCAAAAGTAACTCATATTCAACAACACGTTCAATGGTAGATGATGGTAACCATTTCTTAAAAATATATGTCCTTTCTATACCTTAAAAAAAATTTTAAATCCCCTTTCTTTGCCTCAAACTTAAAAAAAAAACACCTAATATTTAGAATTTTGACCAAATTTTATCCCTTTTTTGTAAGGTTTCGATTCATTTTTTAGGAATCATAAACAGTAATGTAAGCCGCCATTAGAAAATAAGATGCTTTGAAAAAGATTCTTTTTGATCATACCAATTTATTTGCTAATTTTGTACATTTGCAGGACATTGTAAGCAGTGAAGAAAGGAATTCTGTAGTTGCAAATAAAAAAAAATATTTATAGAGGTTCACAGGCCAAAATGCTCTAAAAACAGAGGAAATAAGGAAATTTTTCACGAAAATTGGAGAATAAATACTTTTAAATAAAATTAATGTATGTACTGATATTAAATTCAAATTGAAACGCTTCAAATTTGTAATATTTCAAGTAAAAATATTGCATTTTCCAAAAAATAGATTAATTTTGAATTTTCAAAAAGAAAAAACCACAAAGTAGCTCAACATTTACCCAGATAGTTGATTTTTGAACCAAAAAAGATTAATTCTTAAGGAAAAATGGGCTAGTTGATATTTCGAACCAAAGATTTATTAAATTCATAAACAGTTGAATTCAACCAAAAAAGACGATATTTCTACAAAATAGTTGAATTTTCAGCACAAAAATATAAATTTGCAACAAAAAAGTTAATTTTCTACCAAATTGTTAAATTTTCAACCAAAAAGATGAATCTTTAACCAAGAAAGATTTTTCAGTAAAGAAAGAAAGAAAATTTCAACCAAATGATTCAATTTTCTGCAAGAAATGGTTTCTCGAGCTAAAAAGTCGATTGTTTTAGAAAACCCTTGATTTTCAAACCGAAATGATCCATTTTGAACCAAGAGAGATCAATTTTCAATCAAATACTTGAATTTTCAACAGAAAAGTTGAATTTTTAACCAAAAAAGTTCATTTTCAACCAAGAAAGATGACTTCTAACAACAAAAAATTTCAACGAAAAATATTAATATTTTAAATCAAAAACAGTTTGATTTAACAAAAAATACGAAGTTTCAACAAAATACATGAATTTTCAGCCAAATAGTTGAATTTCCAGTAAAAAATCTGACTTTCAACAACAAAAAAAAGAAAGAATTTTCAACCAAATAGTCACATTTTCAACCATAGATATGAATCGTGGATCAAAAAAATGATTTTCTCACAAAGTAGTTAGGCTTTCTACTATGTAGTTGAATTTTGAACAAAATAATTAAGTTCAGTCTCAACCAAAAAGATGACTTTTCTACCATAAAAGATGAATTATCAACGAAAAATATAATAGTTCATATTTCAACCAAAATATATTTAAATTTTACATAAAAATCTGTTTACATCAACAAAAAAGACGAATTTTCAACAAAATAATGAACTTTCAAATAAATAGTTAAATTTTCAACCAGAGAGATGAATCTTCGACGAGAAAAAAAATGGATTTTAAACAAAGAAAGGTGAATTCTTAACAAAAAAGTATAATAGTAGACTTTTCAACGAAAAAAAAGACCAAGATATAACAATATAAATAAGATACAAAATATATAAGATATAAAATAAATAATATAATAACACTATTTGAAAAAATTTTAAGCCAAAAAGACGATATTTTCAAAAGACAGTTTAATTCTTAACCCGAAAAGTTGAATATTCAACAAAATAATTGAATTTTTAACCAACAATTTGAACTTTCAAATGATTGGTCGAATTGTCGAACAAAAAAGGTTATAACTGTTGAATTTTCAACAACAAAAAATGAATTTTCAATCAAGAAAGATGACTTCTACCAAAAAAGATCAATTTTGAATCGAAAAGGACGAATTTTCGATTCAAAAAGACGAATATTCAACAAAACAGTTGCATTTTCAATAAAAAACGACGACTTTAATAAAATAGTTTAATATTCTACAAAATAATTTAGATTTTCAACAAAATAGCAGAATTTTTAACCAAAAGAGATGAATTCTGAACTAAAAGTAGTTGGGTTTTCTTATTGGGTTCTATTAATTCAGTTCGCATTTAACCGAAAAAACGAGAAAAGGGGGAAGTTTTTTGAAACAGGAGAAAAAGAGGAATTTAAAAAAAAAATGTAAATATAGGAAAGAGTGTGAATTCTAAGACATATATTTTTAAGAAATGGTTACCACCATCGTAAAGCTTGTCAAATTTCGTTTCCAGGGTGGCCAGTATTTTAAAAATTTTCGTCTCCCGCCTTTCTCCCGTAAATATTCGTGATTTCTCCCGATTTGGAAAAAAATATACTCTCTTTGCGAAACCCATAGTTTTTTTACATATATTATGATCATTTGCGGAAGTCGATAAGATTAAGGAAACCTTTTTCCAATAAATCTATTGACTTTGAATCATATAAACAATTTAAAAATCCATTATTAAACCAATTTTTAAATATTATGTTTACAACTTTTTTGAAACAATAATTAATAATTTCGAATCGAAAGCATATGAAATTAAAAAAAAAATATATATATATAGAGAGAGAGAGAGAGAGGGAGGGAGGGAGAGAGATTTTGGACAATTTTATGTTGAAATGAAGAATCATGAAATTGAATGATTTCAGAATAAAATTTCGAAAATAGGACAATGTCAAAACCTTAAAAATTAAATATTATAAGATTCGAATTTCGGAAATTGGATCATTTAAAATTCAGAGGAATTGAAATTGTATTATTTACAATTAAAAGCGTTCAAAATTAAGTAATTGAAACAAATAATAATATTAAATAATCATATTGATTAATAATATTTAAAAAAAATCAAATTAAAAACTTCTGAAAAGCGATTAAAATTTGACAATTTGAAATTGAAAACTAAATTGAATCTTTCAAAGTCAAAGCTTCTGGAATTCTAGAATTTTAAATTGTTATTGCATAACAAAATTATAATTTAACATTAAAGCTGATTAGACAAATTTTTCTAAAATCAAAAAATTAATTGAACTATTCTAAAAAAACTTTCAAAATAAATATTAGTTTTAAATGGGAAACATTAAAAATGAAAACGTTTCTACTCCGGGACGTTGAAACTTAAACAAATGCGATTCGCCAAAAATTGTGATCTTAAAAACTTTTTTTATATTCAAACCCTTTAAAAATTCAATTATTTGAAGTAAATTTAAATCGCTTGAAAATTGATAATTTTTAAATTTTAAACTCAATTTTTAATTTTTTAATTTCAAATCTTCATTTAGAATTATCATACATTCTTGAAATTTTCCAATAAAATATTTTTCAATTTTTGAAATTGTATAATTTTAAGCTTTTTAATTCAAAATTGCTTTATATGTACATCTAAAATTATTAAATTCAAAACTGACTATCAAGGCTTTTATCATGAAATTTTGAAATATTTAATGGCGGAAATGTCTTAACATTTTGAATGTTTAAATTTGAAACTACAATATTGTGAAATATTAAATGCGGAACCTCCAAAAATTTATTTAAAAAAAACTGTAGTTTCAACACCTTAAAGATTAAACTGCTTTAGAATTGCGCATTCAAAACTACATTCTAAATTACAGAAACTTTAAAGACGATAAATATATTATTAATAAGTATCATATCAGGTAATATTAAGTGACATACAAAACGACTGGATAGATTTTTTTTACTAAAAAATGTGATTTCTGTCAAAAAAAAAGCACTGTAATTTTCATCGTTTAAAATTGCGCAATTTTAAATATTGCGAGAAATATTGTGAACCTTTAAAGTTTAATTATTCTAAACACTTTGAAAATTATATGCTTTCTAATTGGTAACTCACAAAACTTAGAAAATGCGCGAATTATGAAATACGGGAAATCTCCCGGCTTTTTCCCCGTCCTCCCGGGTGGGTGGCCACCCTGGTTTCGAACCCCCATATCTCGGTGTAAACATGGAATACGGTGGCTCATATAAAATGAAATGCACTAGGTATATTTTCAACATTTTGAAAAACTTACTTGTTGTTGGAGGTGCTGGTTCGATTGTAATCCAACATTGGTTGTCCCGACTCCAGTGACTCCAACAGAACCAGGTTTTCCACCAGCTTGTCTATAAGGAGGGGCTGGCTGATTCTGAACACCTCCACCCATTGGACCCATAGCATTCATCGTGACGTTGGGCGCCTGTACGAAATTGAATTAAATAATTACAAATTTATTAATGCCAGTAAAATTAACCTTCAGGAGTAAAAACTGTATGGAATACCGTAAAAGTATATAAAATTCCCAGAAAAACGAAAAAAAAGAATTAGGGTGTCTACCCGGCGGATGATTTTAAATTCCCGGTTTTCTCCGAGTGGATTGTTAATTTTTCCTGGTCAATTTAAAACACTTCAAAAGATTTAAATAATTTTAAACGATTTTTAAAGATTTCAAGATATTTCTAAACATTTCAGAAGATTTAAAAGCTTTCTGATTTGGCACAAAGATTTTTGTAAAAGAAGTATAATTCTGAATTTGAACAAGGATTTTTTTTAATTCTCTTCTTCTAAATCAGAATTAAAATTATTTTCCAAAATTCACGTTCCATATGAAAAATTTTCTGTTCCAAGTAAAATAATAATTCTTTACGAAAATTCACTGTTCCAAAGTCTAAATTATAAGTATTTACGGAAATCTCCCGTTCCAAAGTGAAAATTATAATTCTTAATAGAAATTTCCTGTCTTAAAATCTAAATAATATTTTTTGACGGAAATTCCCTGGCCTAGAGTCTAAATTATAATTCTTTAAGGAAATTCCCTGTTCCAAATTACAATTAAATTTATTTCCAAAAATGATCTGTTCCAGATCAGAAATTTAATTATTTACAACATTTTCTATTATATTTCAAAAATATAATAACTCCCTTTTTCTAAAATTTGAAAGAGGGAATATTCAAATTCTGCAAAATTTATGTTTGCAAAAAGAAACATTTTTAAATTCAAACAAATTCTGATTTTGAACACGGAGTTTTACAAATCAGACGAATTTTGACTTGGAATAGGAATTGGTTTTGTTTTCTCAACGAAATAGTTCATATTTTAAGTACAAAATACTTAAATTTTAAATCAAAAACAGTGTAATTCAACAAAAAAGACGAATTTTCAACAAAAACATTAATTTTCAACCAAATAGTTGAATTTTCCGTAAAAAAAATTTTATTTTCAACAAAATAATTAATTTTTTAACAAAATAGTTGAGTTCTTAACCAAATATTTGAATTTTCAACCTACAAACATGAATTTTCAAACAAACCTTCAACTAAAAACAGTTGCATTTTCAACCAAATAATTCAATTTGACTTCGGAAGTAGAATTTTTGAACTGTCAAAATACAGTCGAATTTTCCACAAAAAAAAGTTCATTTTCAACTAAATGGTGGAATTTTTAGGCCAAGTAAATTAATTTTTTAGAAGACATTCGAATTTTCAACAGAAAAAGTTCATTTTCAACAAAGAAAGATGACTTTTCTATCAAAAAATGAATTCTCAACGAAAAATATAATATTTAATATTTCAACCAAAAAATATTTTAATTTTAATTTCAAGACAGTTTAATTCAACGAAAAAAGACGAATTTTCAACCAGATTGTTGAAAATTTTTATTTGGCATCAAAAACCATTTTTAAACTCAAAATAATTTTGATGTTGAACGAGGAATTTTCAAAATCTGACGAATTTTGAATTGGATCAGGAATTGTTGTTGTAAATTGCTTTTTTATAAATCAGAACTGAAACTACTTTAAAGAATTTTCCGTTATATATACAAAATTACCTATTCCAAGACAAAATTATAATTCTTTACGAAATTCCTTGTTGCAAAGTAAAAATTATAATTCTTGATGGGATTTTTTCTTATTTCATTTATTTATTCCCCGTCCAATCTCAGAATTATATATATTTTTCAAATTCCCTATACCAAGTCACAATTAAATTCAGTTCAAAAATTCCCTCTTCCAAACCAGAATTATATTTCTTTACAAATCTGTCTATTATAATTCAGAAATATTGTTAATCCCTTTTTCCAAAATTTGTAAAAGGGAAATTTTTAACTTCTTCTAAATCAGAATTAAATATTTTTTCAAAAATTCCTATTCCATGTAAAAAATTCCCTTTCCTAAAGCCTAAATTATAAATCTTTAGGAAAATCTCCTGTTCCAAAGTGAAATATCAAAAATTATATTTCTTTACTGAAATTCTATGTCGCAACTTAGAATTATAATTCTTTTCGAAAATTCCGTGTTTAAAGTCAGGATAATTGTAATTCTTCACGTGAACTGTTTTTTATATTTCTTTTATTTACTGCCTGTCCCAGCCCAAAAATAGAAATCTTTAAAAATATTCACCATTCCAAGTGGGAATTATGATTTTTTGCACAAATTCCCTGTTCCAACTCGGAATTAGAGTAATAAAATATATGAAACCACGTTTAATTTGCATATTAGTACGCCCGAGAGAAAAATCCTGGTCACTGTATAAAATTCCCGGTGAATAAAATTCCTGATTTTCCGGTCAGGTAGACACCCCGAGAATGTTCTAGCTCTCATAGTTTAGGAGAAGACTTCAGAAGCAATTTTTTAGTGAAAATTTTGTGTGAAATTTCATAATTTTTTAAATATCTTATTTGTATTGCATCTTAACCATTTAAACTCTCTTTCATTCACCTCGAATTATTTGAAATTGTTTTGAATTCTTCTGACGTCTTTTGAATTATTGTCTTAAAGTCTTTCAAATTCTTTGGAATTCTCTTGAAGTCTTTTGAAGTATCTTGATTCTTTTGAAGCCTATTGAATTTTTCTGAATTCTGTTGAAGTCTTTTGAATTCTCTTCAATTATTTTGAAGCCTACTGAATTTTTTTGAATTCTTCTGAAGTCTTTTGAATTCTTCTCAATTCTCTTGAATTCCTTTCAATCCTATTGAATTCTCTAGAATTCTTTTCAAGCCTATTGAATTCTTTGAATTCTGTATTTTTTAAAGTAAAACTTTTCTATACTCAAACCCTTTAAAATTTCAATTATGTGAAATAAATTTAAATCGCCTAAAAATCAATAATTTAAAAATTGCTAATTATACTCTCCAAAATGCAACCAATTCAACTTTAATTGCAAAATTAAAACCTATGCAAGGGAAAAATAAAAAATTTAGCGCTCAGCATGAAAATTCATAACTCTAAAATTGCAACTATTAAAAAATACCGAAATTATTCAATTACTGATTTATCAGTCTTTTGAATTCTTCTCGATTCTCTTGAATTCCTTTCAATCCTATTGAATTCTCATGAATTCTTTTCAAGCCTATTGAATTCTTTGAATTCTGTATTTTTCGTAGTGATTCTGTAGTTAGCTTAAAGTTTTTTGAAATTACTTTTCAATTGTATTGAAGTATTTTGAATTCTGTTGTAGTCTCTTGAATTCTTCTCAATTCTCTTGAATCCCTTTCAATCCTATTGAAGCCTATTGAATTCTTTGAATTCTGTAGACGTCTTTTGAAATGTCTTTTGAATTGTATTAAAGTCTTTGGAATTCTTTTGAAGTATTTTGAATTATATTGAATTACTTTGAATTCTGATGTACATCAAAATTTCTAACGGTCAACCCATCGGGTTCAGTGGATTAAAAATTATATTCTTACCTGAAGATAGGGTGGTCTTGCAGCACCCTGTTGCATTCTTTGTTGTTGAATATATTCCTGCCCTCTCTGCGCGCCTAGCATTTGCTGATTCTGGAACAACATATTTTGCTGCTGAGACATCATACCCTGCTGCTGTTGCTGCTGCTGCTGTTGTTGTTGCTGCTGCTGCTGCTGTTGAAGCAATTGCTGCTGCTGCGCCTGTTGCTGAGATTGCTGTTGTTGCGACAGCATTTGCTGACCACCGTAGCCCCCATAGTTTTGAGGCATTCCTCCAACACCTGAAATGTTACAATTATAAGTAACAGATGCACGACAAAATTTATTTTATCTATTACTATTACTGTATAACATCTAACTCTCAAGAAGTTCGTAATTCTTTTTTAAATAGAATATGCCTGATGAGAGTAGCGGTCCACTACCGAAAAGCTACATTGTTTCAAAAAACAACAAAGATCTGAAAGAGTGCTGAGAGGATTTAAAAAAGAAATATCTTTTTTTCTCAATCCTTAAAAAAACATTTTTTAGAAGACAGTTGAATTTTTAACAAAAAAAAGATGAATTTTTAATCCAAAAGGACGAATTTTTTATCCAAATAGATGAATTTCCGATCAAAAAAGATTAATTTTCAACCAAATATTCAAATTATCAAACAGTTGCATTTTCAACAGAATTATTAAATTTTCAAGCTAAAAAGTTTGATATTTTAGAAAACAGTTGAGTATTAAGCCCAAAAAGATGAATTTTCAAAAAAAAATTAATTTTCAATCAAGAAAGATGAATTTACAACCAAATAGTTGAACTTTGGAGAAAAAGAGATGAATTTTCAGCCTACAAAAGATAAATTTTTAACCAAATGATCGAGATGTCGGTATTTAAAATTTTTTTAATTTGATTAATAAAAACATTTTCAACCAAACAGTTATATTTTCCAGCTAAAAAGACGATTTTTTTAGAAGACAGTTTAATTTCCAACCAGAGAAGTTGAATTTTCAACCAAAAGATGAATTCTCAACGAAAAATAGAGTAGTCGATATTTCGACAAAAAAAAATAATTTTCAACATAATACATGAATTTTCAAGAAATAGTTGAGCTTTTAACTAAACAAGATAAATTTTCAAACCAAAGTGGATAGTTAAATTTTCAGTTAAAAAAATCAATTTTCAACAAAATAGTCAAGTTTTCAACCAAAAATATGAATTTTCAACTAAAATGTTGAATTTTCCAAATTTCAAACCAAGAAGATTAGTTTTCTACCAAAAAATCAATCAATCAATGAGATGAACCTTCAACCAACAAAAAAAATGTCTAAAAAATTAGTTCAACTTTATCCCAAGTAGGGTAATTTTTAATTAAAAAGGTCGGTTTTCAACAAAATGGTTACACTTTCAACTAAAGAGATCAAATTTCAACTCAAATGATGTACCTTCAACAAAAAATGATTTTTCAATAAAGTGGTTCAACTTTCAACTAAGTAATTCAATTTTCAACCCAAAAAGATAAATTTTCAACGAGTACTGTAATAGCAAATAATTCAACTAAAAGAGATTTTAATTTTGAATTAAAAAAAAAGGTTGAATTCAACAAAAAGTAAAAAAAAGAATTTTCAACAAAATAGTTTAATCCTAAAACAAAAAAAGATTAATTTTTAACCGAAAAGATGCATCTTTAATCAAAAAGGATTAAATTTCTACTAAAACAGATGAAATTTTAAACCAAAAAGACGAATATTTAAAACAATTAGTTAAATTTTTCACCAAGAAAGACTTCAGTTGAACTTCAACACCAAAATATGAATTTCCCACCAAAATAGCCACATTTTCAACCAAAATGATGAATTTTCAAACCAAAATGGATAGTTAAATTTTCAGTAAAAAGAAATGAATTTTCAACAAAATAGTCCAATTTTCAACCAAAAAGAAGATTTTTCAACTAAAATGTTGAATTTTGCAAATTTCAAACCAAGAAAATTAATTTTCTAACAAAAAAGACGAACTTTCAACTAAACAAGATAAATTTTCAGTTTAAAAAATTAATTTAAAACAACAGAAAAATGAATTTTCAACAAAATATTAAAATTTTCAACCGAAGAGATGAACCTTCAACTTACCAAGATAAATTTTTAACCAAATGGTCGACATTTTAATCTCTAAACGTTTTTTAAATTTAATTATTAAAAACATTTTCAACCAAATAGTTAAATTTTCAAGACAAAAAGACGAATTTTTTTAGATGATAGTTTAATTTCCGTCGGGACAAGTTGAATTTCTAACAAAAAGATAAATTCTCAACGAAAAATTGAGTAGTTGATATTTCAGCAAAAAAATAATAATTTTCAACATAATACAGGAATTTTCAAATAAATAATTGATTTTTTAACTAAAAAGATAGATTTTCAAAGCAAAATGGATAGTTAAATTTTCAGTAAAAAAATTAATTTTCAACAAAATAGTCAAGTTTTCAACCAAGAATATGAATTTTCAACTAAAATGTTGAATTTTACAAATTTCAAATCAAGAAGATTAGTTTTCTACCAAAAAAGACGAACTTTCAGTCAAGAGAGAGAAAAAATCGCAAACTATTGAATTTTCAAGCAAAAAGATTAATTTTCAACCAAGATTAATTTTTTACCAAAAAGATGCATTTTCAACAAAAAAGTTGATTTTCAACCAAACAGTTGCAGTTTTAACAAAAATAGGAAATGTCAAACAAAAAGATTAGTTTTCTACCAAGAAAGCCGAATTTTCGACTGAAAAAGATAAATTTTCAGCCAAAAATGGAAAAGTTACATTTTCGGGTAAAGAATTATTTAAAAAAAAAACATATTTTAAACAAAATAGGTAAATTTTCAAGCCAAAAAGACGAATTTTTTAGAAGATAGTTTAATTTCCGACCGGACAAGTTGAATTTTTAACAAAAAGATAAATTCTCGGCGAAAAATGGAGAAGTTGATATTTCAGAAAAAAAATTATAATTTTCAACATAATACAGGAATTTTCAAACAAATAATTGAATTTTTAACTAAAAAGGATAAATTTTCAAAGCAAAGTGGATAGTTAAATTTTCAGTAAAAAAATTAATTTTCAACAAAATAGTCAAGTTTTCAACCAAAAATATGAATCTTCAACTAAAATGTTGAATTTTCTAAATTTCAAATCAAGAAGATTAGTTTTCTACCAAAAAATACGAGCTTCCAGTCAAGAGAGAGAAAAAATCGCAAACTGTTGAATTTTCAAGCAAAAAGATGAATTTTCAACCAAGATGAAGATTAATTTTTTACCAAAAAGATGCATTTTCACACACAAAAAATTGATTTTCAACCAAACAGTTGCAGTTTTAACAAAAATAGGAAATGTTAAACAAAAAGATTAGTTTTCTACCAAGAAAGCCGAATTTTCGACTGAAAAAGATAAATTTTCAGCCAAAAATGGAAAAGTTACATTTTCGGGTAAAGAATTAATTTAAAAAAAAAACATATTTTAAACAAAATAGGTAAATTTTTAACCAAAAAGATGAACCTTCAACTTGTATAGTTAAATTCCGAATTAAAAAAATCAATTTCCAACCAAAATAAAACGAATTTTGAACTAAAAGGATGAATCTTCAACAAAAAACATGATTTTTTTAAACAAAGTCGTTCAACCTTCAACCAAGTGATTTAATTCTCTACCAAAAAGATAAATTCTTAACAAATAACGTAATAGTAGATATTTCAACCAAAACCGATGACTTTTCATCAAAATTGTTGAATTTGCTATCAAATAATACAATTCTTAAATCGGGAATGAATGAGAAACTTTGAAATATTTTTGATTTTAGTTTTGTGATTTTTCACCGTGATGAAATGAGCAATCTACTGTTAAAAAGATGTCTTTTTCTTCAAAAAAAAAAAAAAAAAAAGAAAGAATTAGAAATGAAATGAAAAATGGCGGAGTTATGAGTTAGTATATACACGAACCTAAAAAAAAACGGATTCTACGACTTTTTCAGGTTTTTTTTTCAGGTAAAAAAAATTCAAGGACTTTTCCAGGATTTCAAGAATTTCCATAAAGCTAGAATAGCTGAGAATAGTATACCTTGTTGCATTCCTGCGTACATTCCCTGTTGTTGCGGCTGCGGTTGAGGCTGCTGCTGCTGAGGATTGAAAATGGCCTGTTGAGGATTCATAGTCGCAGCACTGTGCTGCGCCCTGAATTGTTGTCTTATCTGCCTCTGCATTCCCTGGAAGCCTGCGGGACCACCTACGAGAGGTGCACTCGGTTGCTGTTGCGATCCCATGAATTGAGATGGGGGTACTCTCAGCCTCAGCATATTTGACAAGGCCTGCTTCGATTGATTATTCATTCCAGGTCTCTCGTAGCGAGGACCGCCAACGGCAGACGGAGGTAACTGTTGACCATAGCCATATGGCTGAGGAGTAGGATGACCTTGTTGATTAGGATACCACTGTTGCTGAGGTTGCGGCGGTTGACCCGCGAACATTCCCTGCTGCTGAGCTACCTGAGGTTGCTGGTTGCCATAAGGCATCTGAGGCATCTGGGACTGACTCTGGGGCTAGAAATTGCACAAAAAAACGCTACTGACATTTCATGACCTTATGACCAGAAGGTTCTTCTCTCACTTTTTTTTTCTTTACCAACAAAAAAAAATAATGGTCAAGGAACAGAAAGTATGAGCAGGAGAAATAGGGTGATTTTTCATGAAAATAGGGGAATATTAGGGGAATGAATTCTCTCAAATAAAACTAATGTAGATACCATATTGAATTCAATATAAAACGATTCAAATTCCTAAGATTTCAAGTCAAAATATATTGCACTGTCAAAAAAACAGTTAATTTTATAACCAAAAAAGACTTTCTACAAAAAGAGATGAATTTTCAACACAAAAACACGAATTTTCAACACAAAAATACGAATTTTCAACAGAAGAGTTGAGTTTTCAAGCTCAAAAGCCGAATATTTTAGAAAACATTTGACTGTTAAATCCGGAAAGATGAATTTTCAACAAAAAAGTTAATTTTCAATCAAGAAAGATGAATTTTTAACCATACAGTTGAATTTCCAACAAACATTAATTTTTAACTAAAGAGTTGCATTTACAATCAAACAGTTAAACTTTCAAGCCAAAGAGAAGAATTTTCAACAAAATAGTCCAACTTTTAACCAAATGGTGGAATTTTCAACCAAATGGGTTGAATTTTCAATAAAAAAAGATTAAACTTCAACCAACAACAGTTGAATTTTCAACGAAATAGTTAACTTTTTAAGTCAAAAAGAAAAATGTATTCAAGACAGTTGATTCTTCCACAAAAATGTTAATTATTATCCAAGAAAGAAGCATTTTCAACCAGAAAAGATGACTAACAAAATAATGAAATTTTCAACAAAGTAGTTGAATTGTCAACCTACAAAGTATAAATTTCCAATCTACAGTGAAGTAGTTAAATTTTCAGAAAAAATTAATTTGCATAACAAAAAAATTTCAACAAAATTAATTTTAAAAAATAATAATTTTTAACAAAGAATTTCAACTTTCAACCAAAAAGTTGAATTTTCAACCAAAAAATATTAATTTTTAACCAAATAGTTACATTTTCAACCAAACAGTTGTATTTTTTACCAAAAAAGATGAAATTTTTACCGAAAGAGATGAAATTTAAAAAAAAAACTAAACTCTAACCCGAAAATATGTATTTTCAACAAAATACTTTTATTTTCTACGAAATTGTTGAACTTTCAACAAAATGCTAATTAAAGAACAAGCACTTTAATTTTCAACTAAAATTATGAATCTTCAACCAAAAAAAAAAAAAATTTGTTTACAAAGTAGTTCTATTTTCAACCAAGTAGTTCAATTTTAAACAAAAAGGAGGATTTTTCAAACAGAAAATATTTGTCAGTTAAAAAAACATTTCAACCAAATTGATTAATTTTTTACGAAAAATGATCCATTTTTAGCCAAAAATGGAATAGTTAACTTTGCAGTTTAAAATATTGCTTTTAAACCAAAAAAGACGAATTTTCACCAAGATACATGAACTTTTAAGCAAACAGTTTAATTTTCAACTAAAAACGGTCAATTTTCAACCAAAGTGATACATTCTTAACTAAAATGATAAATCTTCAGCTGGAATAAATGAATTTTAAATCAAAAAGATTAATTTAAAAAAAAGTGTTTAAATTTCAGCGAAGTTGTTTTATTTTCAACCAAAAAGATGATGAATATTTGATTAGAATGCTCGAATTTTCAACCAAAAACATGAATTTTTAAACATGAAGATTAATTTTCAAATCAGCAGATAAATTTTTTACGAAATAAAGACGAAATTTCACCAAAGTGCATGAACTATCAACGATAGTTGAATTTCCAACTAAAAAAGACAAAAATCTTCAATCAAATAGTTGAATTTTGAACTAAAAAAGATAAATTTTCAACCAAAAATGGAATAGTTAAATTTTCAGTTAAAGAAATTAATTTTCGACCAAACTGATGAATCTTCAACTGCAATAGTTGAATTTTGAACCAAAAAGATGAATCTTCAACTGGAATAGTTGAATTTTCAAATAAAATGATGAATCATTACTGGGAATAATTTCATTTTTTATCAAAAAGATGAATTTTCAACCAAGAAGATTTTCCCCCCCCCCCCCCCAATGAATTTTTAACAAATTACATGAATTTTATACTAAAAAATATCAATTTGCAACAAAAAGTGAACAGATAGATTTGAGTTAAAAAATTAATTTTCAACCAAAAAGATGAATTTT
>CAKNYM010049411.1:165132-217699 GCA_932195095.1 Andricus curvator
AAAAAGATGAATTTTCGACTAGAATGATGCATTGTGAACTGGAATAGTTGAATTTTTAACCAAAAAGATGAATTTCCAACTAAAAAGATGATTTTTCAACCAAAAATTAAATAGTTAAATTGTTAGTTAAAAAATTAACGTTCAACAAAAGAGATACATTTTGAACTAAAATGATGGAGTATTCAACTGTAATAGTTACCTTGTCAGTTAAAAAAATATTAATTTTCAACAAAAAACCAAAATTAAAAAAAGATAGTTGAAGTTTCAACTGGAACAGTTAAATTTTCAGTGAGAAAAAAAATAATAATTTTCAGTCACAGAAAATTTTTTTAAACAAATAGCTCATTTCTCGACAAAAAAAAAATTTGTAACAAAAGAGTTTAACTTTCAACCAAATAATTAAATTTTCATTGCAAAAAAGATTAATTATGAACAAAAAATATAGTAGTTCATATTCTAGCCCAAAAACTTAAATTTTCCATCAAAAACAGTTGAATTTTCAACTAAGAAAGATTTTTCAATCAAAAGAGAGAAAAAACTGCAAGCAAACTGTTGAATTTTCGAGCAAAAAAATGAATTTTCAACAAAATACATGAAATTTCAACAATAAAATAGTTAAATACAGTAATATAAAGCTACTTTTGCAAATAAAGAATAATTGTTATTCAATTTTATATTGCAATTAAAAAAAAAATTAAGCAGGCAGGGGAAAAAGGGGAAATGCAGGGGAATTTGGGAAATACAGGGATCACAGCGCAAAAGGAGCTCAAAAAAGGGGAAACAGGGTAATTCTCTCACGAAAAAGGGGCAAAATAGGGGAAATATTAAACATTTATTTTTACATGTCGAAAAGAACAATCTTTTTATATGAAATGTTATATTTTAAAATAATTTTCAATGATTTTTCAATGATTTCTGCCATTAAATAATTTGTTTTCAAAAATTGGATAAACTTAGGTCGTTGGAAATCCATTCACAGTGATATAAAAAAGTCCGAGAAAAAATAAAATTAGTTAAATACACTATTTTGATATGTTTAACATCGTTCTCACAAATATTTCTTTCCAAGATTTGTCATTTCTTCCTTAATATAATTAATACTTTAAATGTACATTCAAAACTACACTCTTCAGTAGAGCGAAGTAAAATTGCTAAAATTAATCGAATCGTTTGAGCTGAGGGATAACAATTTGTGGATCGACGTCCAAAACAAGTGAAGAAAAAAATTTTGAAATCAGTTAATATCTTCTGCTCTCTTTTTTAAATTTACAATCTAAAATTTTAAAAATTAAAACAAAAATTTTCCTTTTTTAGAATTTTTTCAAAATGTATAAAAACATGTTTTTTGGATTGATTCGAACCTGAAATTTCTTCGGTTTGAACCGAAGAAACATGTTATACAACGTTCCAAAATCGAAAAAAAAAAATGAAATCCCAAAAATCCTAAATCAAGACAAAAGTTTTTTCCGAAAAACCAAAATGAGAAAATGTTTCTTTGGTTCAAGCTGAATAAATTTCAGGTTCGACATATTCAATTTTTTTTAATGTGTGCATATGACTCAATAAAAAATACACGTTTTTGCACATTTTCAAAAACATTGTTATTGAGCAAAAAATGTATTTTTAAGTTTCGTAATTTTTTATTATTGTTCACTAGTAAGCGCTGTAAATATAACAAATTCGTCATAATTTTGGAACCAACAGGAACTATTTTGAATTTGAAATCGTTAAATTTTAGTGATTTAAATTTCTTTTTTCACTTTTGTCGAACGCCAACCCAAAAGTTTTTTTCCCCCTCAGCTCAAACGATTTTATTTATTTTAGCATTTTCACTCCGCCCTACATTTTTTAATTAGGTATTTAACTTGAAACATTTCAACTAAAAAGTGTTCACCTTCTAATACTTATTTAAAAAGTACTATACATTTTGTAACTGTTCCAATTTTATATTGGATAACACCTTCTGTGTCCAGTTTTCACATTTTCAACATGCTTTAAAATGTTTAAGCTTCAAATTTTTTTAAGAGTATTTATTTTTAATAGTTTAGCACTTGAAACGTGTACCTTATTTATTCATAAATAATTTATTTAACTGCTATAATTGCTTTAATTATTACTCAATAATAGGTAGACTTACTAATTTCAGAGAATTTTCCGCGTAATTCAAATACTGTATTTTCAAATATCGTATATTTAAAGAGAAAAGGGGAAGTTTTTTGAGACTAGGGAAAAGGGGAATTTCAAGAAAAAAGGAGAAACTAAGAAAAAAGGGGGAAGACTGTGCACCCTGGATAAAGTGTAAACCCTGCTAGTGTTTAACTTGTTTTGAAATTGAAACCAAAAGACTAGAAGACTAACCTGCAACTGCTGAGGTAGAGGTGCGGTAGGTGTGTTTGCACCCTTGACCCTCCTCCTCTTGGCTTTCATTGCCTTCCCTTTGCCAACTCCACCTGCGACTGCACCAATGATGCCGTTAGTACTGCCAATTCGCCCTGGCGAGTCTACACTCGTGGGCGTATCGGCTTTACCGGGTTCGGATTCCTTCTTGTCTGGCTCGAGATCTTCCGGAGGAAGAGGCGGAGGTTCTAGGTAATAACTCGTTTGTCTTATTTGACTGTGCGTATGGTACCGGAGAAGCTTGTGAGCCGTTTCATAAGTCAGCGGTTTCCTTTCAATTCTCACAGCTCTGAACCAGGACCACGAGAGCGGCGCTGGATTCTTGTGACCTTCCAGCAATTCCCACGGGGAGACCTTCTGGGAGTCACATACTTGCAGACCCTAGAAAATAAAAAGGAAATTTGAGTAAAAACAAATATATTAATTAATATCTTTTCAGGGATCACAGCCATTCAGTAGTTCAATTTTAGGTAAAAAAAGGAGATTAAAAAGGTATTACATTTATTACTAAAAAATGAATATTGAACGAAAGCGCCCTGTTAGTAGCGCCTCTTCTTTAGCAAATTTTCTAGTCAATTTTGTGTTGAAATTCTTTCTTTTTTGGTCGATAAGAAAATTTTGTTGAACACTTTAGCACTTACTACTGATAAAAATAAATCCAGGGTTACTACAAACCCCCAATTTCGAAATTACCTGACTTTTCTCAGACCAATTTTTAATTTTCCCTGACCATTATAAATTTTTCTGTCAGCTATGAAAACAATCTGCATTTTCAACAAAATAGATTAACTTTTAACCAAATAGTTGCTTTTTCAACCAAAAAAAGGTCAATTTTAAGTAAAAAAAAATTAATCTTGAACCAAAAAGAAAACGAATTTTCAAAAAAATGGTTAAATTTTCTATCAAAGAAATGATTTTTCAACAAAACACATGAATTTTCAACCAAACTGTTGAATTTTCAACTCAGAAAGATACATTTTCAACAAAAAATGGAATAATTAATTTTTCAGTTGAAACAATTTTCAACAACAACAAAAAAGGAATTTTCAACAAACTAGTTACATCCTCAACCAAAAAAGATTAATTTTCAAATCAAATGAGTCAATTTCAACAAGAGTTGAATTTTCAACCAAAAAAAGATTTCTCAGTTAATAAAGAAAAAACCAAAATCTTAAATTTTAATCAAAAAAAAAAAAATGAAATTTCTACAAAACAGTTGAGATTGCGACCTCAAAATATGAATTAAAAAAAGTGAATTTTCAACAAAATTGTTGAATTTTAAAACCAAAAAACGAATTATCTACCAAAAAAGTTGAATTTTCAATCAAAAATAAATGACTTTTCAATTAAAAAAGATACATTTTTAAGTAAATATGGAAAAGTTACATTTTCAGTTAAAAATTTTACTTTTCCACAAAAAAACGCGATTTCAACAAAATAGTTACATTTTTAAACAAAAAAATAAATTTGTAACTAAAATAAAGAACTTTCAATCAACAAAAATAATTTTGAACAAAAAAACCGCCATTCAACAAAATAGTTAATTTTTCTACCAGAGGGATGAATTTTCAACCAATAAGATTAATTTTCTACCAAATAGA
Organism: Andricus curvator; assembly: GCA_932195095.1. Classification (NCBI taxonomy): domain Eukaryota; kingdom Metazoa; phylum Arthropoda; class Insecta; order Hymenoptera; family Cynipidae; genus Andricus; species Andricus curvator. The sequence goes on from CAKNYM010049411.1 coordinate 169,131, forward strand.
CGAATTTTCAATCCAATAGATGAATTTTCAACTCAAAAAGGTCAATTTTTAACCAAAAATGGAAGAATTAAATCTTCAGTTGGAACAATTACTCAAAAAAAAAGAATGTCAACAAACTAGTTGAATCCTCAACCAAAACAGGTTAATTCTCAAAATATGAAAATTCAACAACAAAGTTAACTTTCAACAAAATTGTTGAGTTAAAAAAAAAAGAGTTACATTTTCAGTTACAAAATTTAATTTTCCTCAGAAAAAAAATAATTTTTAACAAAATAGTTAAATTTGTAACCTATGAAATAATTTTTTAAGTAAAACAATGAATTTTCAACAACAAAAAAAAATTTTGAACCAAATAATTGAATTTTGAACCAAAATGATAAATTTTTTACAAAAAGACAATGTTTTCAACAAAAGAAATAAATTTTCAACTAAAAAAAAATAGTTAAATTTTAACCTACAAAAAAAAGCTAAATTTTCAGTGAAAAAAATAGTTTAATTTTCAACCAAGGAGATTAAATGTTTACCAACAGAGACAAATTTGCAACCAAATAGCCGAATTTTCAAATGAAAAAATGAATTTCCAACCAAAAATGAAAGTTATATTTACAGTTTAAAAGATTAATTTTCTACCAAATGTTTGTATTAAAAAAAAGAAGAAATTTCTACGATTAGAGATGAATTTTTAAACAAAAAAGTCGAATTATCAACACATGAGTTGAATTTCAAAATTTCATTTATGGTTGAAAATGGATCTTTTTTATTTAAAAACTCAACTATTGTGTTAAAAATGCATCTTTTTTGGTTGGAAATGAAACTATTATGATAAAAAATCCAACTATTGGTTTGTAAATTAATTTTTTTATTGAAAATTTAATTCTTTTATTTTTGGTTAAAAACGAACCGTTTTTAGTTTAAAAATCAACTATTTGGTTAAAAATTCAACTGTTTTGTTGAAAATTCTTGTTTTTGATTTGAAAATTCATCTCTTTTGACAGAAATTTCTTTTTTTTTTTAATTTTAAATACAACTGTTTGGATGAAAATTCAACTATTTTAGTTGACAATTCAACTACTGGGTTAAAAAATAACAAATTTGTTAAAAATTCATTTTTTTGGTTTGAAGATTCATAATTTTAGTTGAAAATTCGTCTTTTTGGTAGAAAATTCATTTTTTTGGTTGAAGATTGAACGATTTGGTGAACAACATAATCTAACTGGTCGAAAATGCAATATTTTTACTTAAAATATTAGGAATTTGAAGCGTTTCAATTTAAATGTTATATTAGTAACGACATTAATTTTATTTAAAAGAATTTATTCTTATTTTTTCGTGAAAAATCGCCTTATTTACCCTGTTTTTAGAGAATTTTGGCCTGTGAAGCCTGTTACATCTATAAAAATGTTGATTCCATCGCTTAGGAAATATTTGAAATTGTTATCATCAAAAATATTCGCTTTCAGAGATCTTTTATTTTTTAATGTCTTGAATTTCTGTTTATGATTATCAAAAAATGAATCAAAACCGTGTAGAAAAGGGGAAAATTGGGCAAAAATTCTAGATTTGAGGTGTTTAAGGGGACTTTCCAAATTAAAGGGGTAAATGGGTAAAAAAAGAGGACGGACTGTGATCCCTGTATTTTAGTATCAGTTATAAAAATGAATGTCTCACCTGCTTCTTATCGATACTATCAAAGCCGGTAATTTTATTCCCCTTCGTGTCCGTCAAGCAGCCGATCGGCTCGCAAGCAATTACCTCCATCGTCTGTTTCGGCAAAGGTAGGAGCTGTCTCACATAGCGAATACTCGTCGAGTTTCTTTCTCCCAATTCCTTCTTCAGCTTCTTCATCAAATTCTGGTAATGCTTCTTATTCTCGTCCTTTTCGGTCTGTGAATCGGACACGAGGGTGGAATGAATCAGAGTCGCAAGCATGTCTATCACCGTCGTGAACAACTCCGAATTATTATTCATATCTATAACTCCATAACTAACTAGCTGGACAAGTAGAATTGCCCAGTCCGTCGTCACGTTTGTATTCTTCTGAATTGTGTCAAAAACACCACCCACTAAGCTGAACCTGAGCTGCAGAGCATCTTGCAAAACTTCCCTTGTCTTGGGATCCTCAGCACCACTATTCTTCTCCTCTTTACTGGTACTTAAAAACTGGGATAGTTGCGAGTGCAAGGACGTTAACAAGCCTTCCCTTTGATCATCCTGACCCTTGAGGCACGTGAGAACAAGCGAGAGAAAAGGCTGATGATTAAAAAGCGAAGGCGACTTGGATCTCCCTCTCTCCCTACTCGCACTTTTCGACCAGTTACCAGACTCCAAAACCTGGCCTGCTACTTTTAAAACTCGACCTTGAACCGCACTAGGCAACTTGGAAACCAAGGGTGCGACTAACCAGATGGATCCTGACTTCTTATCTGATTTTCCCGAAACGTTGTTTAGCTGGAAGACATCAATCGCCGCTTTCGCTACCGTATCGAGCCATTGAGACAAGTCATTCGAATTTGGTGGGAATTGTTTGTACATAAGTTGAAGATCTAGCCAAGACATCCTCAAACTCCACTGTTCTAAATTCTCTAATATATTTGTGATGTGTGTCTTCTGGTCAAGGAAGGCGTCGGAGGAAGTTTGTGGATAGCAGATCATATGCAGCAGTCTCTGGGCTTGGCGAGGCGTCAAGACATCATCAAGAAGCATTTCAGAGTCGCAGAGTTCCTCAGGGTTCTGTAGGCACCTTTCCAAAACCCACTCTTGACTACAGATCTGTCTCAGAACGTGCTGCGCAAAATCAGAGAGGCCTTTGACACTCTCTGCGGTCATACCCGCGCTACTACTTGAGGAAGACATCGCCAGATCGAGACCAAGGTCGTCACCTCCGCCGAGAATATCGCTCGTCCCGAGGATGTGACTGATGGAGAGTTCGCCCGGGCCACTCCCACTAACTCCTACACTCCCGGGACCTCCAGCTTTTCCAGAATGAGTCAAGGGGATGTCAGGTTTCTTTGGGGGTTGCTTTCCTGCTGTAGCATCACCAACGACCAATATAGCCTTGAGTACTGCCAAAATTGGAGCTACTTTAATATTGTTGTGCGCAGCAGCCAGCAGATGTCGATCGCAGCTTAACTTTATGTTGTACCCTCTGGGATTTCCACTCGGGAGAGGATGAGGACTCGTGCTGACCGAGTATAAAGCTGGTTGAGGACACTCGCTCGTTTTGAACAGCCTCAGGAGTAAATGGCACGTCAATCGTGCTCCTGCCTCTGCTTCGGTGTCCGCGTCGCCCCGACCTTCGTTGCAGGTCTTGACCAGAGATGGCAGGGCCACATGCACCAGGAAGTCTTCAAGAGAGAAGCAGTGTCTCGCTGTAAAGTTAAATTGGTATCATATATATCGCAAATTCATGTCAATAGTGTCTTAGGAGCCGTTCATAAGCTACGTTACCAATTTTGGGTTATTTTTGACCTGCAGACCACCCTCGTTGATGGCCGTAGTTTTGTCTTTAACTCCCCCAACCCCAACGGAAAGTAACGTTTATTCTGCGTTTATTCGGGTCAAAATAGATAGCATTTTCAACCAGATAGTTAAAATTTTCAAGCCAAAAAGATGAATTTGTTCAAAGACAGTTAAATTTTCAACAAAAAAAGTTAATTTTCAACAAAGAAAGATGCTTTTTCAACCAAGAAAGATGACTTTTCTACTATGAAAGAAGAAATTTTTATCAAAATACATCAAAACAGTTGAGTTTTCGACCAGCATAGATGACTTTAATAACAAATTTGAGGATAAATTTGCAACCAAAAATGGAATAATTAAATTTTCAGGTGGAAAAATTAATTTTTAACCCCAAAAAACTGAATTTTTATCAAAGTAGTTCAAGTTGAATTTTCCATAAAAAATATGAATTTTTAACAAAAAACTTAATTTTCTACCAAGTTGTTGAATTTTCAAGACAAAAAGACGAATTTTCTACCAAAAAATGGAATTTTTGACCCAAAAATATGAATTTTCAAACAAAATGATGAATCTTCAAAAATAAAAAAAATAAATTTCACAAAGTAGTTCAACTTTAAACCAAGTAGATGATTTTTCAACAACAAAAAAAGATCAATTCTCAACAAAACATGTAATAGTTGATATTTTAACCAAAAAAGATTTTAATTAAAAAATAAAAAACAATTGAATGCAACCAAAAAGACGAATTTTTAACAACAACAAAAAACATGGAAAAAGATGAACTTTTTACCAAAAAAGATGAATAAGATACATGAATTCTCAACCAAACAGATGAACTTTCAACTAAAAAAGATCCATTTTAAATTTAAAATATCAAATTTCAACCAAGAATGGAATTTTTAAATTTTCAATTAAAAAAATTATTTCTCAGTAAAAAAATCGAATTTTCAACAAAAATATTTAAATTTTCAACTACAGAGATCAATTTTAAACTCAAATGATGAATCTTAAAAAAAATGGATTTTCAACAAAGTAGTTCAACTTTTAGCCAAGTAGTTGAATTTTCCACCGAAAAGATGATTTTTTAACCAAGAAGATTGAATTTCTACAAAAAAGGATGAATTAACAACAAAATACATGGAATTTCAACTAAAAACGATACATTTTCAACTAGATAGTTACATTTTCAACAAAAAAGATAAATTTTAAAACAAAAATGGAATCGTTAAATTTTCAGATTAAAAAATTAATTTTCAACCAAAAAAAAAGGAACTTTTAACAGTTAGGTTCAAACAAAACAGATGAATTTTCAACAAAATAGTTGAATCATCAACCAAAAAGATGCATTCTCAACGATACTGAATAGTGAAATTTTCAATTTATAAAAGATAAATTTTTCACCAAAAATGGAATACATTGTTAAATTTTCAGGTAAAAGAATGACTTTTTAACCAAATAAAAAACGAATTTTCAAACTAACAATATGAATTCCCGAACAAGAGATTAATGTTCTAAAAAAATAAATGGTATAAATTGTAAAAGAAGTTAAATTTCCAACCCGAAAATATGTTTTTTCGACAAACAAAAAGTTAGTTTTCTACTTATAGTTGATTTTTCTACAAAAAAAGATGAATTCTCAACAAAATATTTAATAGTTGACTTTCTAACCAAAAAAGATTTTAATTTTAAATAAAAAAACAGTTGAATTTAACCAAGAAATACGAATTTTCATCAAAAGAATTGAATCCTCAACCAAAACAGATTAATTTTCAACCAAAAAGTTTGAACTTACAATCAAATTGATAAATTTTTAACCAAAAATAAAATAGTTAAATTTTCAGTTAAGAAAATTAATTCTCAACCAAAAAAAAGGAATTTTCAATAAAATAGTTAAATTTGTAACCAAAACTGAAATAGTTAAATTTTCAGTACAAAAAATTAATTCTCAAACAAACAAAAAACGAATTTTCAATAAAATAGTTAATTATTCAACCGCAGAGATGAATTTTCAAGGAAAATGATGAATCTTAAAAAAAATAGTTCAATGTACGATTAGAAAAAAATTTTCAACCCAAAATGAAACGAATTTTCAACACAATAGTTAAATTTTCAACGAAAAAGATTACTTTTCAACAACAAAAAAATGAATTTTTTACAAAGTAGTTCAACTTTCAACTAAGCAGTTGAATTTTTGGCCAAAAAAGATGACTAATCATCGAAAAATATACTACTAGACTTTACAACCATATATAGTTTGATTTCCTTATTGGTTTCTATTAATACAGTTCGAATTTAAGCGAAAAACGAGAAAAAGGCAAAATTCGCAATCTTTGTTCGAATTTATCATCAGGAAACGTACCAAACGTTATCGAACTTCGTAACCGCCTCTTTCCTCTCCTTCTTAGAAATCACAGTTTTTGCCCCCCCCCCCCTCACATTAAAATTGGTAAAGTAGTTTATGGACAGCCCCTTACCTTTCAAAATAAAATTCTTACCTATCAGAATAGACGTAAACACAGCAAGAGAGTTATGAATGCTCAAATCCTGAACGTCCACTTGATTCAAGACGTCGATGTAGAAAGCTGAGTTCTCTCGACAAAGTGCCGTGAGAACACCCAGCCATTCAGCACTGAGGGCATTACAGCAGGCAGTCAACTCCGCACAGGTGATTGCGATATCGTTCAACTTATCATTGTCTGTTTCACTACAAACTGCGACGATCGCGTTGCACACAAAGCTATATCGATTCGCTGGAGTTTCATTTAACTGTTTCGCCCACTGGGGTTCAATTTTGCCCCCTCGTTTAGGACTGTTGAACACGTCGACCATAAACTGCGAATTGTAGACATGATTCGAAGGCGTCGGCTGCAACGAACTATAAAGAGCCAGACGAATTTTCGGATGGGCGTTATTGAAAGCCTCCACTCCATGCGGCTTCGTTTTCAGCAAAGAACAACTCGAGTACAAATCGTAGAGATGAGCGAGAACGCAACGTTCTGCTGAACTACATTCGCTCGGAATCGAAATGTGCTTCACAACCTTGCAGAGTAAATCGAAAACAACTGTAGTTTGTTCCGGCGATACTAAAAAAAAGAAAAGAATTTATCATTAATAATATAATGTTTGATGAGTAAAAATAATGACACAGGTTCAGGGTTGCTACAAACACACTAGTTCGAAATTCCCCGACTTTACCCTTACCAATTTTTCATTATCCCTAACCGTTATAAATTTGTCTTTCAGATGCAAAAACAACCTTTTTCAATACTATTAGTGACAACATCGAAAAATTATTTATTTAAGACGATTTGGTGGGGAAGGATATGGTCAAATTTTACTCTTTCTTACGAGCGACGATTTTTCAACAAAATACATGAAGCTTCAACTAAAGAAGATCGACTTTAAGTTCCAAAAATTATTTTCAACCAAAAAAAAACAATTTTCAACAAAATAATTAAATTTTCAACCAAAGATGAATTTTCAACCACGAAGAATAATTTGCTACCGAAAAATACGAATTTTCAACCAAATAGTTGCATTGTCAACTAAAAAATATATTTTTTGAACCAAAAATGGAATAATTAAATTTTCAGTTAAAACAATTAATTTTCAACCAAAAAAAAACTCTCAAAAAAAGTGTAATAGTTGATATTTCTGCCAACAAATATTTTTATTCAGAAAAAAATAAATTCAAACCAAAAAAGACGAATCTTCAACAAAATAGTTGAAACCTCAGCCCAAAAAGATTAATTTTGAACCGCTCAGTTGCACTTTTAATGTCTAAAAACATTTGAGTTATTAACCCGAAAATATGAATTTTGAAAAAAAGTTAAATTTCCAACAAAATGGTTGAATTTTAATTCTAGAAAAACGAATTTTCAACAAAAAAGTGGAATTTTCAACCCAAAAAAGACGAGTTTTAAAAAGAATAATAATAATTTAACTTTGAAATAAAAAATATAAATCTTCCACCCAAAATGGAATGGTTAAATTTTCAATACAAAAATAATTTTCAAGCAAAAAACAACAAAGTTTCCACAAAATAGTCTAATTTTCAACCAAAAAAATTATTTTTAACCAAACAGTTCTATTTGCAAGCAAAACGATGAATTCTCAACGAAAAATGTAGAATAGTTGATATTTCAACAAGAAAAGTTTTCAATTTTAAATCAAAAACAGTTAAATTCAACCAAAAAGAATAATTTTCAATCAGGAAGATTAATTTTCCTCCAAAGAAGTCGAATTTTCAAAAAAATATGCCATTTTCAATAAAAACAGATGAATCTTCAATGAAATTTTTTTTTAAAACAAATTAGTTCAACTTTTAACCCAGTAGTTGAATTTTCAACAAGAAAGATGATTGATTAAAGAAAAACGTAATAGTTGATATTTGAAACAAAAATTATTTTAAACTAAACTTTTTAACCTTTTTAACTTTTAACTTTTTCAACTAAAAACTATATTTGAATTTATAAAGAAAGATTCTTCAACGTTTGAATTTTCATACCAAAAAGATGAATTTTCTACAAAAAAACAGTTGAATTTTTAAACCGAACGAAAGACTTTTTAACAAAATTGTTGAACTTTCAACAATAAAAAATACCAAACGTAATAAAATTTTTACCCACAAGATGAATATTCAAACAAAAGATGATAAAATTATACGTTTGTAAGACTTACTTGTTATTAACACATTTTCTTTTCTAAATGTATGTATTTTAATTTCCTAAATTTCTAACTAAAGGAGATACATTTTCAACCGAACATGGAATTGTTGAATTTTCAGTTTAAAGAAATTAATTTTCAACAATTTTTTACAAAAGATAAGAATTTTCAATCAAGAAAGATTTTTCAGTCAAGAGAGAGGAAAAAATAGCAACCAAATTGTTCAATTTTGAAGATAAAAAGGCCAGTTCTCTACAAAACATTTGAATTTTCAACTAAAGATAATACATTTTTAACCAAACATGGAATAGTTAAATTTTCAATTAAAAAAATTATTTTTGAACCAAACAGTTGCCTTTTTAACAAACAAAAAAAGAAATGTCTACGATAAGAAATTAATTTTTAACCAAGAAAGATTTTTTAATCACCAAGAAGGTTAATATTCTAAGACAAAAGATGAATGTTCAATTAAAGGAAATAAAATTTCAACCAAACATGGAATAGTTAAATTTGCGGTTAAAAACATTCATTTTCAACCGAACAGTTGCATTTTTAACGAAAAAAAAAATTTCTACCATAAGAAAGGAATTTTCAAACAAAAAATACGACTTTCCAACCAAGAAATATTTACCAGTCACCAAGAAGATTAATATTCTAAGACAAAAGATTAATTTTCAACTAAAGAAGATAAATTTTCAACCAAACATGTAATAGTCAAATTTGCAGTTAAAAAACTTAATTTTTAACCAAACAGTTGCATTTTTAACAAACAAATAAAAGACATGTCTACGATAAAAAATGTATTAAAAAAAACACGAATTTTCAACCAAGAAAGATTTTTCAGTCACCAAAAAGATTAATATTCTACGATCAAAAGATGAATTTTCAACTAAAGAAGATAAATTTTCAACTAAACATGGAATAGTCAAATTTGAAGTCAAAAAACTTGAAAATTAATTTTTTTTCTGCAAATTTGACTATTCCATGTTTAGTTGAAAATTTATCTTCTTTAGTTGAAAATTCATCTTTTGATCGTAGAATATTAATCTACGATATATTATTCTGTGATAAGAAATTAATTTTTAAACAAAACACATGAAATTTCAACGAAAGAGTTGAATTTTCATCTAAGAAAGATTTTTCAGTCAATAGAGAAAAAAATTTCATCCAAAATGTTAAATAATCATGTCCAAAAGATGAATTCTGTACAAAACAGTTGAATTTTTAAACCGAAAATATGAATTTCGAACAAAAAAGGTAATTTTCAATCAATTATTTGAATTTTTGATCAAAGTAGTTAAGTTTCAGCCTAAAAACCCGAATTTTCAACGAAAAAGAATTACTTTTTTAACAAAATTGTTGAAGTTTCAACAAAATAATAAAATTAACTTCAAGATCAGTTTATCGAAAATGCCCTGACTCCTTGAGGCTTTCCCTGACATTCCTTGACAGGTTTTAAATTACCTGACTATCCCGAATTCCCTGACTTTCCCGAATTTCCTGCATTGTAGCAACCCTGAATAATGATGAAACCGTTAATAATTACTCACGTAGTAAACAGCAGTGGTATCTCCTCAAAACTCCAACGACGTAGAGACTCAAGCTTGTGGTATAACTTCTGACTAGTGTGCTATTTCTCGTTGCCAATTGAGCCTCGACTTCCGGCAATTCTTTCAAAATCTGGATACAAACATCTATCAGTCCATAAATATTGAGCGCAAGCTCCATCAAATCAAAGAGAAAGGCCACGTGCTCCTGAACAGGCAAGTAGGAGAAACCAGAGAGCGCGAATGTGTTGAGCATCTCCACAACTTGCGTCGCACATTGCCAAGTGACTACGTGCTGGTCAAAGTAGCTCAGGTTCTGAAACTTTTGCGTGATCGACTCAAAGTTGAATTCACTTCGCGAGTGCTTTTTAACTTTGCCGCCCTCCGCAACATCGATGCTGAACTTTTTTCCAAATAATTTACAAACTTCCTTCGTCATCTTTTTCACTACGTGTCTAGCATCATCGCGAACACGACCCACGCCGTATAAAAGAACGTGTCTTTGATTGCAGTCGTGCTGGCTACTATTTTCATCCTGCAAAATATAAATACCAAATTTAACGAGTTGAAATTTCCTGTTATTAATAATAACAGTGTCTAACAGACGGATGATTTTTAATTCCCGGTTTTCTTTCGGACAATTTTTCATTTTCCCGGCCTGGTAATTGAAGGGTTGCAGTGCAGAACTAGATAACCAACAAAATAGGAACTTTTCAGGAAAGCGAAATAATATTCTGTTAAATCGAAATTACCGAGAAATATAATGTGGAGGTTTACAATCTCAAAGTGACAGGAACCTAAAATTGGAACAGGCTCGGTTGTGGATCACGATAAAAAGTGCAATTTTTAGTTTAAACAATAAATAAAAATTTACTCCCGAGATACTGAGTTACCAAATTGGGAGAAAATGAGTTTTATTCGAAAAAGTTAACCAATTTCGAGTAAATCATTCAAGAATTTAGAGGTTCAAATTTCATGGGTTTTGAAAAACGTCTTTAGATAGCGATTAAAAATCTAGTTTTTAATTTTTAAAAATAACAAAAATTTAGTCCCGATATATGATGAGGCTGAATGAGAATAAAAAAGTCTTCAACCAAAATTTTTTTTCTTTTTTCCGGGAAAATGAAGATTTAGTGTGACGGTATCGCCCTGTAACGGACGATTTTTCGCTGAAAGGTGTCTATAAAAAGAAGAAAGGTATATGTTCCAGATCTATATTGTATTTTGTTTTCGAAAATTCTATGATGCAATTCAGAATGACATATAATTGCTTCGAAAAAGTGTGTTTTTAATCTAAAAATATAATTTTTTAGAATTATAACTCTTCTCGAAAATTTATTTTTCCAAATCAGAAACATAATTCTTTTGGAACCTTCCTTGTTCCACATTTGAATAATAATTTTTCATTCTCGAAAATTCTGTGATCCAAGTCAAAATTGTAATTCTCCTCGAAAATTCATTGCTCCAAGCGAAAATTATAATTTTTCTCGAAAATTTCCTTTTCCAAGTTGGAAACAGGGTGTTTGCCCGGTGAATGATTTTAAATTCCCGATCATTTCCCTGTTATCTCCCGGTCAATTAATATGTTTTCCCAGTCAATTTGATAGAGTTCAAAAGATTTTTATGATTTCAAACGACTTTTATACATACCACGGGTTTCTAAAAATTTTAAAAGATTTAAAACAGAAGAGTTAGGACATCAGATAATTTTTTGACGTAAGAATTACAATTCTGATTTAGAAGAGAGAATTTCGGAAAATAATTATAATTCTGAGTTTGAACATTAATTTTTTTGATTCGCTTCATCTAAATCAAAATTAAAATTATTTTCTGAAATTCCAGTTCCGTAGTTTTTTAATATAATTCAGAAGTACAGCAATTATCTTTTTCTAAAATTTGCACCAGAGAAGTTTCCAATTTTAACCAATTTTTATTTTCAAAAAAAAATAATTGAATTTTTTTTTTAAATATGATTTGGAACAAGGAATTTTCAAAATCTGACGACTTCCGATATGGAACAGGGACTGTTTTTGTAAATTACCTATTTTATTAATCAGAATTGAGACAAGACGAGACAGAATAATAATTCTTGACGAAACTCTATTTATCAAGTCACGATGAAGTTAATTTCCAAAATTCCCTGTTTCAAGTCAGAATTATATTTATTTACAAAACTAATTCTGACTTGGAACAGGAATTTTTTTACTCCCTCCTTCTAAATCAGAATTTAAATTCTTTTCCAGAATTCCTGTTCCATGTCAAGAATTCCTGGTTCAAAATTATCATGCTTTACGCGAATTCCCTGACCCAATTATCAAAATTATATTTCTTTACTGAAATTCCCCGCCCTAAACTCAAAATTTTTATTCTTTACTAAAATTCCCTGTCCCAAAGTAAAAATTATAATTTTTCACAGAAATTCCTTATCCCAAACTCAAAATTATATTTCTGTACTGAAATTATATGTCGCAACTTAGAATTACCATTCTCTTAGAAAATTTTCCAAGTTAGGATAATTGTAATGCTTTACGTGAATTACAAAAATATATTTTATTTATTCCCTGTCCCAACGAATTGTTCCAGATCTGAATTATAATTTTTTTTTCAAAAATTTTCTTCTTCAATTCAGAATTGCATATAATATTGCTTCGGAAAATTTCCTGCTCCAAGTCAAAAGGATCATTTTTCTCGAAAATTCAATTCAAAATTGTAATTCTTTCAAAAAATTCCGTGCTCCATGTCAGAATTATAGTTTTTTCTTCAAAAATTCCATTTTTTTAAATCAGAATCATAATACTTTTCGAAAATTCCCCGTTTCAAGTCAAAAAAAGTATTTCTTTTGGAAAAGTCACTGATTCAAGTCAGAATTGTAATTTTTTTCAACAAATTTTATGATCCAATTCAGAATTGCATATAATATTGCTTCGGAAAATTTCCTGCTCCAAGTCAAAATTATAATTTTTTTCTCGAGAATTCACTGTTTCAAAACAGAATTATAACTCTTCTTGAAAATTTTCCGTTCCAAATCAAAATTGTAATTCTTTTCGAAAATTCCCCGTTCCAAATCCGAATCATAATTCTTTTAGAAAATTCCTTGTTCCAAGTAAGAATAATAGTTATTTTTGAAAATTCCTTGTTCCAGATCAGAATCGTAATTCATTTAGATAATGCCCCATTCCAGGTCAAAATTGTAATTCTTTTCGAAAATTACTCGTTCAAGGTCAGAATTGTAATTCGTTTCAAAAATTCCCCGTTCCAAATCCGAAACATAATTCTTTTAGAAAATTCCCCGTTCCAAGTAATAACAATAATTATTTTTGAAAATTCTTTGTTCCAGATCTGAATTATAATTCTTTTCGAAAATTTCCTCTACCAAGTCAGAATTATAATTCTTTTGGAACACACAAAATTCCAAATCTGAATAATAATTTTTTTCGAAAATTCTCTGATCCAATTCAGAATTACATATATAATATTGCTTCGGGAAGGTAGACACCCTGAATAATCAGTAAATTGAGAATATATAGAGAAAAATCGCAGTAAATTGAGAATATTTTGAGAAAAATCGCAGTAAAATTTACCTGCGGGAGAGGAAAGTGTGTGGTGTAAAGTAAATGTCTGCTGGGACTGGAGGGAGTTTTAGAATCGAGCCCTTCATGTCCATGTCCACCTAAAGCATCTTCCTTCGGACTGTCGGGCGCATCCATACTGTTTTGTTGGTCTTCCTTAATATGCTGGAGAAGCTTATCTAGATCGTCGTCAATTTTGCTGTCATCATAATCCATCGTCCTTCCATGATCAGGCACTTCTAGTTTAGTCTTTAATTCTAAACCTGGAAAAAGACTGTCCTCATCCATGGTTTCTCGATTACTCGGAGTGCTGGGTTTACTAGCTGCTGGGCCTAAAAAAATTATTCGATTGCTCACTTCAATTTTCGACACTTAGAGAATTAAATACTTGTAGAGATAAAATTAAAAATATTCTGATTCGCTTTGCGCTAGTTCAGTGCAAAAACAACAGAAATATATTTTAAGTGATCAATGGGTAACCAGTGTTGCTACAAAATTTTAAATACGAAATTCCCTGGTTTTCCCTGGCCAATTTTTTATTTTCCCTGACAGTTATACATTTTTCTTTCAGATAGAAATACAACCTTACACCAAGGAGATCAATAATGTTAATGCAAAAGAAAATGTATTAGTGGCAACAGTCATATAGAATTTTATAAGAGATCATTCATGATTACGTAAGACCATTTGAGATTGGGGGAATTGGAACTCTTACGTAAGAAAATTTTTACTAATAAAATAGTAATAATAGATGAATTTTTAACCAAATAGTTGATTTTTGAACCAAAAAGATGAATTTTCTACCAAGAAGATTAATTTTATAAAAAGAAAGATGAATTTTTAATAAAACATATGACGTTTTAACTAAAAAAGATAAACTTTGAGTTAAAAAAATTCGTTTTTAAAAAAAATGTCAAAGAGATGAATTTTCAACCATTTTCCACCTTCAAAGACACATTTTCAACAAAATACATGAATTTTGAACCAAATAGTTGAATTTTCAACTCAAAAAGATCGGTTCTGAACAAAGAATGCGATAATTAAATTTTCAGTTAACGAAATTAATTTTCAACGAAAAAGAAAGGAATTTTCAACAAAATAGTTAAATTTTTAATCAAAGAGATGAATTTTCAACCGAGAAGAGTAATTTTCTACGTAAAAAGATCAATTTTTCACCAAACAGTTGAGTTTTCAGTTAAAAACAATTAATTTTCGACAAAAAAAAGGAATTTTCAACAATTTAGTTAAATTTTTATAACAAAGAGATGAATCTTCAACACAAAACATGATTTTTCTACGAAAAGTATACTAGTTGATATCTCCACCAAAAATTATTATAGATATAATATCAAAAACAGTTAAACTAAACGAAAAAATACGAATTTTTAACAAAAGAGTTGAATTTTCAAATAAAAAGATTTGGGACAATAAAGAAAAAAAAGTAAAGCAAAATGTTGAATTTCGAAGTAAAAAAGATTAATTTTGTACAAGAAATGAGTTTTCGACCCCAAAATATGAATTTTTAATAAAAAAATTAATTTCCAACGAAATTGTTGAATTTTGAAGCCAAAAAGATTAATTTTCTATACAAAAGTTGAATTTTCAACCCAAATAAGGAAGACAAATTTTCAAGAAAAAATGGAACAGTTACATTTTCAGTTTAAAAAATGTTTCAACAAAAAATACGAATTTCGAACAAAAAAAACTAATTTGCAACCAAATATTTCAATTTTCAACCCAAGAAATAAATTTTTTCAAAAATGATGAATCTTAAACAAAAAAAAATACATTTTTTACCAAATAGTTGATTTTCAACCAAAAAGATGAATTTTCTACCAAAAAAGACGAATTTTGAACAAAATAGACGAGTTTTCAAGAAACAAAAAAATTAATTTTTAACCAAATAGTTGATTTTTAACCAAAAACATGAATTTTCTACCAAAAAAAGACGAATTTTGAACTAAAATAATGAATCTTCAATAAACAAAAAAATTAATTTTAAACCAAATAGTTGATTTTTAACCAAAAAGATGAATTTTCTACCAAAAACGACAAATGTTTGACAAAATACACGAATTTTCAACTAAAAAATATTAATTTTCCATTTAAAAAAAGATAATTTTGAACAAAATAGATGAATTTTCAAGAAAACAGTTAAATTTTTAAATATACAAAAGAATTTTTAACTACAATTATGAATCGTCAACCAAAAAAATAAATTTTCAACCAAATAGTTAAATTTTCATCTAAAGAAGATAAATTTTCAATGAAACATAGTATACTAGTTGATATTTCCACCAAAAAATATTTTATATTTAAAATCAAAAACACTTGAATGGAACAAAAATATACGAATTTTTAACCAAAGAGTTGAACTTTAAATCAAAAAGATTTTTCAGTCTGAAGAAAAAAAATTTAATTCAAAATGTTGAATTTTGAAGCCACAAAGACGAATTTTCTACAAAAAAGTTGAATTTACAAATTTAAAAAAAAAAGTTTAAAAAATGAATTTTCAACCAACTAGTTGAATTTTCACTTGAAAAAGTTATATTTTGAACCAAAAGAGATGAAACTTCTACCGAGAGACGAATTTTTCAATTAAATAACGCCAAGAAGATGAATTTTGTACAAAAAAATTAAATTTTCAACCCGAAAATATTAATTTTCAACAAAAAAGTTAATTTTCAACCAAACAGTTGAATTTGTTGACCAAAATATATGAATTTTTAACCCGAAAAGACGAATTTTTAACAAAATATTTGCAAAATATTTGAACCAAATAGAATAACTTTTTTAAAACCTGTTAAATTGTTAACAAATTTACTTTAAACTATTAACACATTTTCTTTTCTAAATCTAACTTCATTAAGTTTTCACAGGCTCCCCCTATTCGTGCCGAAAAAATCCTGCTTTTTGTACCGAAATTTCGGTACACGTAGCCACGGCTTTTATTTAGTTAACAGAATTTATACGTTCCTTAAGTTTATAAAATCTTATTAAGATGGACGGGGAGGAGGGGGGCAGAGCAAATCTTACAGTATCTTACATGAGGGAAAGGGGTTAAAAATTTCCAAAAAACGTCTTAGGAACGTAATTTGTTTATGAGCTAAACTTCAACTAGAGTTTATCGAAAATTCCCTCACCAGTTCAGGTTTTTTCTGACATTCCCTGACCAGTTTTAAATTCCCTGTCTTTCCCGAATTCCCTGACCTATAGCAACCCTGCTAACTCAAATTACCTTGTATCAAATCCCCTCTCGAAATGAGGGTACACATATAAGCATCATGTGAAAATACATCATGTCTTATTAGCTCTGAAAACAAGTGCACCAGATTTGTAAACTGAGCCTTGGATTGCACCGAGTTGTTGTCCAAGACCGGTGCATCAACATCTAGGAACTTCATGAGCAGTGGTTGAAAAATGGGAAGAGAGGGTGGAGTTCCGTTGCTGCAAACGCTGTCTTTATCGTCATTATCGTTATTTTCTCCAGACGCTTCGCTCTGGCGTTTCTCTAATAATTTTGCTACAGCCATCGCTCTGTGCTCGCCCCATCTTTCGGCACTCACAGCCCACTCGCAGAGGATCTCTATTATCGCAGAGTCTTGTTGTGGGTTGTATTCAGTCTTCGCATCTCGTTCATTCATCGCTTCCTTCTGTGTAGGGGTGAATATCTTGGCGTAGAGAGTATCCAGGGAGTTATTTTGGTCCATCCGGTCGAAACTGTGGCGATCGAGAGCATCGAGAGCGGCGAGGACTTTCGACGTGGTCATCCCGGCGCTGCTCTGCTGCCATTTGTCGCAGGACCACCGACTTTCGGCGGCCTGGGAACGAGCCTGGATGCTCTCTTGCGCGGCTTTTAATTGCCTCATGGTAGGGTCGGTGGCAGTTGCTGGAGGGCAAGGTAAAGCTGCAGGAGGACAGGGAAGATGGTCGATGGGCGAGCCGTTCAAAACGGAAGGTGATTTTCCCTCGCCGACTCTGTTCCACACGAGGGCGGTTGGACATTCGAAAGTAATGGCCTGGAAAAGAAATAAATAGATCAATTAATTATATACTGATGAACATGTCACGCACTCACTTTAAAAATCGAAAATAATGTAAATAGTGTCACAAATTTTTAAAAATAGTGTCAAGATAGTGTCATACAATTTTTCAAGTATTAGAAATGAACTTCAATGTTTATTTAAAATGTTATTCTTTAATCTGTAAATTATTTAAATTCCTATTTATTTATCGCAGGATTCGCAGTCTTTCTCCTTTTTCTCATTTTCCGCACTTAAATTCCAACTGAATTAATAGAGTCCAATAAGAAAATTCAACTATTTTTTGATAAAAGTTCATTCTTATCAGTTGAAAAGTCTACTATTAAATTTCTGGTTAAAAATTTTATTATTTGGTTAACAATTGAATTAAATTGTTGAAAATTCAACAATTTTGTTAAAAACTCATACTTCTTGCTTGATAATTCAAATGTTTTGTTGAAAATTCGTTTTTTTGACTTAAAAATTCAACAATTTGATTAAAATTTTGTTTCTTTCTTGACTAACAAATTTTTTTTATATTCAAAATTCAACTATTTTGTTGATCATTTATCTTTTGGTATACAAATTTACCTCATTATGTAGGAATTTCACCCTTTTTGGTCAAAAATACAACTTTCTGGCTAAAAATTAATCTGTTTCGATTAACATTTAAATTTTGTTGTTGAAAATTCAACTGTTTTGTAGAAAATTCGTATTTTTGACTCGAAAAATCAATAACTTGGTAGAAAATTTATGTACTTAGTGGAAAATTCGTACTTTTTAGAAGAAACTCTATTTTTTTTGGTTAAAAAACAAGTTCTTTTGTTGAAAAATTCCTCTTTCTTGGTTAAATACAACTATTTTTTTATACATATTTTTTATTACAATCTTTTTTTCTTGAAATATAAACTATTACATTTTTCGTTCAAATTCATCTTTTTAGGTTGAAAATTCATCTTTTTAGGTTGAAAATTCAACTTCGCGGTTGAAAGTTGAACTACTTTCATAAAAATTATTTTTTTTGGTTGGAGATTGATAATATTAGTTGAAAATCAAGTTTTTTGTTGAAAAATAATCTTTTTGGTTAAAAATTTATCTATTTGTTTGCAAATACATTGTTTTGTAGAAAGGTCACATTTAGTTAAAAATGCAACTGTTTGGTTGAAAATTCATCTGTTTTAGTTGACGATTAAACTATTTTGTTGAAGATTCGTTTTCGTTAGTTAAATCAAACAGTTTCTTATTTTAAATTAAAATCTTTTTTTGTTGAAATATAAACTATTATATTTTTCGATGAAAATTCATCTTTTTATTATTTGATGTTATGGATTTTGACCAGCGAAATGTAGTAAATGATATTATGTTAATGTTTTTTGTCTACATGCTCTAAAATCAATATTTTTTAATATTGATTCATAATTTTATAAGTTGTTTATAAATTCATCTTTTTAGGTTGAAAATTCAACTCCTTGGTTGGAAATTCATTTTTCTGGTTGCAGATGCATAATTTTAGATGAAAAATTTTTTTTCATTACAAATTAATTTTTTAAACTGAAAATTTAACTGATTGATTGAAATTTAACTTTTTTGTTGAAAATTCAACTAATTGGTACAAAATTAAACTGTTTTGTTTAAAATACAACTATTTTGTAGACAGCAGATCTTTTTACTCAAAATTGCAAATGTTTGGTTAAAAATTCATCTGTTTTAGTTCAGGATTCAAATATTTTGTTGAAAATTCACCTGTTTTAGTTGAGGATTCAAATATTTTGTTGAAAATTCGTTTTTATTGGTTAGATCCAACTGTTTTTATTTTACTTTAAATTAAAATCTTTTTTGTTGAAATGTCAACTATTACATTTTTCGTTGAAAATTGATTTGTTAACTGAAAATTGAACTATTTTGTTGAAAATTTAACTGATTGATTGAAAATTAACTTTTTTATTCAAAAATTCATATTCTCGGGTTGAAAATTCAAAAGTTTTGTCGAAAATTAGTCTTTTTTGTCTTAAAAATTGAAGAATTGTATACAAAATTAAACTGTGATGTAGAAAATTCGTTTTTCAATTAAAAATTAATTCTGAAATGAAATGAATGAAAATTTAACTACTCCATTTTTAGTTGAAAATTGATCTTTTTAGTTTAAAAATTCTACTATTTAGTTAATTTTTTTTAGAAAATTCAACTATTTGGTAAAAAATGTATGTATTTTGTTGAAAATTCGTCTTTTCTGGAAGAAAATTCAACTATGTGGTTAAAAATTGATACATTTTATTGAAAATTCAACTTTTCTGGCAGAAAAAAAATCTTCTTGATTGAAAATTCAACTATTTGGCAGAAAATAGATGTATTTTGTTGACAATTGGTATTTTTTGGTAGAAAATCAAATTTTTTGGATAAAAATGAAACTGCATGGTTGAAAATTAACCTGTTTTAGTTGAGTATTTAAGTATTTTGTTGAAAATTCATCTTTTTGGTTATATTAAACTGTTTTTTATTTAAAATAAAAATCTTATTTGGTTTGAATATTAACTATTACATTTTTTGGTGATAATTATTATTTTCAGGTTGAAATTTCAACTGGTTTGTTGAAAATTCGTTTACCTTTTATTGAAAATTAATTTTTTAATGAAAAATTAACTATTCTATTTTTGTTTCGAATGTAATAATTTCTAGTTTAAAAATTAAACTTTTTGGTTGGAAAGTTATGTAACTTGTTGAGAATTTGGTTGAAAGCTCATCTTTTTGGCTTGAAAATTCAACATTTTGAACGGCCCCTAATCAGCCATTGGGACAATTTTCAGACAATTCGCGAAGAAATTCAAAAATATTTTTTAAGTAAAAGTAAAGAAATAGCAAAATATTGTCATCGTTCAGAAAAAGTGTAAAATATTGTCAACAGTGTGGTAAGTCCGAGGCCTGAAGGTAGTAGAGAAAATAAAGCATCTCCCTTCACCTGTATTATAGCCGATAGTTCCAGAAGAATATCTCTATGATGCGGACAGGATAGATAGTCGTTGAATGCTGCAGTCAAGGGACTAATTACAACTGGCGGTGGCGGCGGCGGTATGTTATCTTTTCCATTACTTTCGGATTTTACAGGAAGCGCGACAGAAGGACTCTGGGGATTGAAACTCGTATCAACATTGCTGCACATGTGGGCTATTTTCCTGCAGCACAAGTAAGCGAGCCTTCTGGCCAGCAGCTCTGATTGAACAAATTCCTCCAAGTATTGCAGAGCGAGCGGCAGTAAGAGTTTTAAAATGCCGTCGTCACAAGGGACGGATTTCATCTTATCGAGCAACTCAAGGATCCACTGTAGAAGTTCATGCCTGTCGAGGAGTCCTTCCTCAAACATGTATTTTGCGAGCATTATACAGTAATGCCACTGCCTAAGAGCTAGTTTATGTTCCTCGTTCATCACTGCTGTAGTTGTGGTTGGTTGCATGCTGGGATTTGGAGTCGAGGGCTGATTGTTGACTGTGCCGTTTGCAGAATTGGTAGAAGGCGTGCTACTGTTCGGAGTGTTGCTGCTGCAAGAAGTTCCATTTGGAGTTCCATTGCTACTTGGGGTGCCTGGGTTTGGATTACCCAGGTGATACCATTCTTGGAGTTTGGATAATTGATCTTTCAGAAATTTGATTAAAGTTCCAGTCCACTCTGAAAAGATGAAAGGAATTAGTAAAGGTAGGTGAGTTTAATAGGAAAGTTTCGAGTACAATAATCAGACTTGAAAGAATGACATTTGTCTTGAAAATTTAGAAACTAATAATAGAATCCAATTGAGAGTGTAATTTGTAATATTTAAAGACCAACGCTCTAATCTGGTAACATTTTTAATATAGAATATTTTATAAATAGAATAAAATAATTTTTTATTTTAATTTATACATTTTTTATTTATAATTCACAGGGCTGCTACAGCCCATTTTACTTGACAAACATGACTAATGGCCATTAATGATGTGGCTAATGTTGTTCTTAATTTAAAAGAATTGAATAGAAATCGATTCATAAGACTTCAAAGCAATTCAAGTTAAATTCAAAGGAATTCTAATCAATTGGAAAAAATGTCAGTAAAATTTAGTAAATTTAGAAGAATTTAGGGAAGTGAATTGATGGCAACTCAAAAATATTTAAAAAATAATTTTATTCAGTAATTTTAAAATAAGTTTAGACAAGTTCAAGGTGAGTGGACAAAAATTCAAGATGAATTAAACAATAACTATTTGAAAAATCCATTGAATTGAGTAAATTTAGAAGAATAATTCAAGTGCATTAAAAAAATTCAAGAGAATTTCAAAGAATTCAAAATAATTTAAAAGAATTCAAGACAAATTAATGATCACTCAGAGTGAATGCCACATGAATTGCAGAAAATATTTGAAAATCTTTTTAAATCACTGAAACCCTACGAAATCCTTCACTCTTACAATAAATCTGATATTTAAAATCCTTTGAAATTCCTTCAAATTATTGAAATATATTCAAAACTCCTTTGAATCTTTTAAAATATCCTAAAATGTTTCAAATCATTTGAATTCTTTTCAAACATTTCCCTTAGAATCTTCTAAAAATACCTTAAAATATTTCATATCCTTTGAAATCACTTGAAACTTTTTAAAGCTCTTGAAAATTCCTAGGAATCTTTTAAAATACCCTAAAAATGCAAAATTCTTTGAAATCCCATTAAATTACTTAAATGAAATGGAAAATTCCTTGGAATCTTTCAAAATATCCTGAAATATTTCAAATCCTTTAAAATCCCTTCAAATTATTTAAATCAATTTAAAATTCCTTAGAATATTTTAAAATTCCCTAAAATATTAAAAATCCTTTGAAATCCCTTGAAACTTTTTAAAGCTCTTGAAAATGCCTAGGAATATTTTTAAATACACTTAAAATTCAAAATTCTTTAAAATCTCATTAAATTACTGAAATAAATTGGAAATTCATTGGAATATTTTTAAATACTCTAAAATATTTCAAGTCCTTTGAAATTTTTCGAAATCCCTCGAAACTTTTCAAAGCTCTTGAAAATTCCTTGAAATTTTAAAAAATACTCTAAAGTCTTTGAAGTCCCTTCAAATGATTGAAACATATTGGAAATTCCTTGGAATCCTTTAAAATAGCCTAAAATCATTAAAATTTTTTTTAAATCTTTGAAAATAACCTGAAATATTTTTAAAACTTTGAAATCCTATAAAGTCCCTCAATTCTTGTGAATAAATTCTTTGAAATTCATTAAAATATTATAAAATCCCGTGAAAATACATGAAATCCTTGGAATTTTTTAATTACCTCAAAATCTTTAAAAACCTTTGCAATTACTTGAAATTATTAAAATCTATTAAAATATCCTTAAATGTTTAAAATTATTTGCAATTTCTTCAAATTATTAAAACCAATTGGAAATTCATTGGAATTTTTTAAAATATCCTAAAAATCTTTCAAATCTTCAGTAATACCTTGAAATATATGAATATCTTTGAAATACATTGATTCTTGTCAATAAATTCTTTGAAATGCGTTAAAATATTATAAAAATCCTGTGAAATTACATGAAATCTGATATTTCAAATCCTCTGAAATCCCTTAAAATGATTGAAATCAATTAAAAATGCCTTGGAATCTTTTAAAACACTTAAAAATATTTCAAATCATCTGAAATTTTTTGAAATTCCACGGAACTTTTGAAAGCTCTTGAAAATTCCTTACAATTTTGTTTAATGTCTCAAAATCTTGAAAAACCTTTGTAATCACTTCAAGTTATTGGAATCTATTAAAAATACGCATAAATCTTTAAAATTCTTTGCAATTCCTTCAAATTATTGAAACCAATTGAAAATTCCTTAGAATCTTTTAAAATATCCTAAAATCTTTCAAATACTTTAAAATCTTCGGTAATATCTAGAAATATATTAGAGACTTTGAAATACATCTATTCCTGTGAATAAATTATTTGAAATCCATAAAAATATTATAAAATCCCAAATAACATGAAATCTGATAATTCAAATACTTCGAAATCACTTCAAATTATTGAAATCAATTACAAATTTCTTGTTAAAATATCCTAAAATCTTTGAAATTCTGTTAAATCTTTGGAAATACTTTAAAATATTTAAAAATCTTTAATACCCCTCAATTATTATGAATAAGTTCTTTGAAATCCATCAAAATATTAGAAAATCCCGTGAAATGACTTGAAATTTGATGATATTTCAAATCCTTTGAAATCATATTTCAAATACTTTGAAATATTTTGAAATCCCTTGAAACTTTTCAAAGCTATTGAAAATATCTGGGGATCTTTTAAAATGCCCTAAAATATTTCAAATCCTTTGAAATCTCATTAAATTACTGAAATCAATTGGAAATTCCCCTTGGAATCTTTTGAAATACCCTAAAATATTTCAAATCCTTTAACATTTTTTGAAATCCCTCGAAACTGTTAAAAGCGCTTGAAAATTCCTTGGAATTTTTAAAAATACTCTAAAATCTTTTAAATCATTTGAAATCCCTTCAAACTATTGTAATCTATTGAAAATTCATTTGAATCTTTCAAAATATCCTAAAATGTTTGAAAATACCTTGAAATATTTGAAATCCTACGAATTCCCTCAATTCTTGTGAATAAATTCTTAGAAATGCATTAAAATATTATAAAATCCCGTGAAAATACATGAAATCATGGAAAATTTATTAAAATACTTCAAGAGCTTTTAAAATCCCTTAAAATCATTGAAATCCTCGGAAATCTTATGAAATCCCTTGGAATAATTGAAAATATCCTAAAAGGTTATAGGTCCTATAAAATCGTTCCATATCTTCCGAAATTCTTTAAAACCCCATGAAAATGTTTTTAAATCTCTTAAAAGCAATCAAATCCTTGGAAATTCCTTGAAAACGTTTTAATCTTTTGAAACCTTTTGAAATCACATGAAACTTTTCAATGCTCTTGAAAATTTTTTGGAAGTTTTCAAAATACCTTGAAATATTTCCTTGGGAATACCACCAAATTATTAAAATATACTTAAAAATTCCTTAGAATCTTTTAAAATCAAATCCCTCAAAATTTTGTAAAGCTCTTGATAATTCCTTGGAATTAAAAAAAAAACCCTAAAATATTTCAGAAGAATTCAAGAAAATTCAGAAACAGGTGTACACCTGAATTCAATAGTGGTTACCCCATGCGTTAATTTATTGAAAGAAAAGTGACAAAAGTGATATTTTCATTCTAAAAAGTGACTATAGTGACTTCATTTTTGAAAAGTGACTAAAAACGACTGTGTGGCAGCCCTGATTATTCGTGACAGTTACTTAAAGAGCTGATTTTGAGGTTTTTCCTGACATGCAACCACCCAGAAAATAAACAAATCTTACCCGTGGTGGGATCAGGTAACTGTCTCTTTTTAATCTTTGCCTCTGAAACTGCGACAGTATAAGCAGAGCTAAGTTTGATAAACCAAGCAGCTCGAAGCATTGGAACCTGGTACTCGCAGAGCATCATAAATATTTCCTCCTTCTTGTTGAAATTAGGTGCCTTCTTGGCGAGAGTTGGCAGAGGCTTGGATCCAGACAGATCTTTGAACCAAGCCTCTATTCCATTTTTGGTCCTGGCAGTCACAGGCCAGAAATTATCCTTGGGATTAATCTGCTGTTTTTTCCTGCCAGTGTCAGGCATCGTAGCCAGTTCTTCCTTCCTGGCCAGGATACCATTGAAATAAGATCCGACCTTGGCAGCAGTGACACTGCAGTGCCTGGCAGTTCCAAATTCATCGGATAATTGGGGACTTGTGGCGAATCCATGCTTGACGTTCGTCACGGTCAACTCGTCCTCTTTTTGTTTCGGCTCCTGGGGATAAACGTCAGGTGGACCTAACCTGGGCCTTTTTAAGGGCCGCTTTTCATACAAAATGCCCATCATCGTAAAATGATGAATCAGGACTCGATCGCGATCTTAACACACACTTTTCGAGGAATCATTATCACCATACTTCCGCACTGACCGATTTTCCGGAATCGACATGATTTTTCCTACACACGCATCACTCGCCGAATAAACACAACTGCACTCCACTGAACGAACGAATATTCGGATCATTTTAGGGAACAGTGAGCGACATATCGATGCGACATATATAACCTCAACAAATTGACGTCGCGCCTTATTTCACCCAATTAGTGGTCGCGAGTTAACGAAATTCACTCGCAGAATCGGGCTGTGGGGGAACTAACTATTTATCTATCTAAGAGAGCTCCTCCTCAAATAGGAAGCTAGGAAATGGGATGAAAACCGGACGAAATTCTTCTACCAAACCACCCCTGACGCCATCTTGGCATTTTCGCAAACGAAGTAACGGAGTTTTGAAGAAAGTAGGTTAAAACAGTTTCTCCACAATGTTTTCAGATTTTCCACCTATCTTTGCATGTGAGAACTGATTTCACAATAATTCAAAGATAATAAAAAGATCCTTTGTTGTATAAACAAATAAAATTGTTATTTCTGTTTGGAGTGAAAGTAAACAATGAATCTCGAGTGCGCTTGCGTCAACTAGAGGTATTTCACGTTGTGACGTCAGCTGGCAAGATGGCTGCACGCCGAGGGCCAATTAGGTATTTCACTTACTACTCGTTTCAAAAAAATTCGGTTTGTTTTCCCCTCATCACGTGCAACAACAAAGACAATTTATTCATATTTTTCGTATTTCTAGCATGAAAAATATGTACAAAGTTAATAGATTCAATGGTCTATTTGTGTATGATACAAAAAAAGTAAGTTTAATTGAAGGATTAAATTAGAAGGCTACGAAATATGTGACATAACCTCAAATTTTCTTCTTTAACGATTTATGCGACCAAAATCTTAAATTAATGTCACTTTTTTTTATTTTGCACAAATATATCATTGACTAGATCAACTTGACAGCTATTTTTATTCTGAAAATTACGAAAAATATGAGTAAATTGTGTTTTTCGTAACACTTGTTAAGGGAAAAACAAACCCAATTTTTTTCAAACGAGTAGTAAGTGAGAACAGCTAATAATTGGGCACATTAGGCATTTTCACTTCCATTATTTTTGTAATACTTTCGTAATAAATAATAATTATTATAATTTTATTTTTCATTATATAATTTGTGAAAAATAAAATCTAATTTCCAAATACACTTAGAGGTAAAAAAAGTATTTTTTTACGAAGATATTAACAAAATAAGGTTTAGGTCCATTTCTTTCCCCTCAGTATTCGACGAAGTGAAGTTATCTGGAGATGAAGTGAAAATGCACCATGGAAATGGCACCAAATTTGACCACCAAAATTTGACCACTGACTAAATTAACTTGGTACATATTTTTTATTCCGAAAAATATGAATAAATCGTAATTGTTGTTGCACTTTCTGAGGGGAAAATAAACGGATTTTTTTTAAAACGATGATCGAGTAGTAACACCAGGCCCAATTTTGGCCCATTTTGTTAATATCTTTGTAAAAACTAATTTTTTCCATATTATATTTGAAAAATAGTTTTTATTTTTAAGATCTATTATTTAATGAAATAATAAAATGATAATAATTATATTACTTATTAGGAAGATATTACAAAAATAATGTTTTGTTTTATGTATTTGGTGCCCCCCCCCCAAACTCGACGAAGTGAAGTTAGCTGGCGATGAAGTAAAAATGTCTATACTGCCTATTTAGGTATTTTCACTTAACCACCAACTACACTCGGACCCCGATTTAGTAACCCCCGTTTTAGTCATTCCTAAAAATGATGGGCCACGCAGTTTCTCAGCGCGCAGGGCAAGATATGGTTGCGACTCTCGCCTCGGAAGGGCCGCAGTGCGCGAGTGATCAGTCGAGTCTATTGCACAATATTATGCATTTCAATTGGAAACGGTTCAAGCGGCCCTGACTGTTTATGTTTCGATTCTCCCGATTTAGTAAGAAGGCTATTTGCAGGCAACTCCCGACACTGTTACTAAATCGGGGTCCGAGTGTAACTTAACTTCATTGACTGGTGAGGGGAAAACAATGGACCAAATGCCATGGGATTTGGTCCATTTTGGCCCTATTATGTTAATATCTTCGTAAAAACTAATTTTTGCTATAAAAATGTATTAGTTTCTATTTTTTTTATGAAATAATAAAATAATAATGATTATTGCTTATTAAAATGATATTACAAAAATAAAGTTTTGTCCCATGAATTTGATTACCACATTGTTTATCGACGAAGTGAAGTTTATTAATAGAAATCGTAAAAAAAATTGATCAATTTCATTATTTATTTGAATAGCTTCTGAAAAATAAAAAATAATATCCGAATACACTTATGGTAAAATTTGTTTTTCAAGTTTTTTCCAAGTTATTAAAAAAAGAATGTTTTGTGCCATGCAATTCGTATTATTGCTTGGCCCTCGGCGTACAGACATCTTGCCAGCTGACGTCACAATGTGAAATACCTCAAGGCGCGAAGTTAAAAAAAAATGTAGGTAGTTTCTGAAAAATCAACGAGTATTTCTTTTTTTTTGTATATCAAGTTTAATTGATTAGGTAATTAATCAGGAAACGGTATGACCAGAGTATGATCTGGTATGACAGATCGCTTTTTAATGGTAATTCATAGCCCAAATGCGCGACGTAACTTCAGCGTACTGTGTTGAAATTGGTCCGGTTGTTGAACCGTGTTAACTGACAGTCAGCTGATAAATGAGATATTCAGGTTGAGTGGGGAAATCCAAGATGTCTGAACACCGAAGGCCAAAAAATAATACCAATTGCATGGGATTAAACTTTAATTTTTACTAAAATGAAAAAAAAAATTTCATGGATAATATTTTTTTTTGAAAAGCTATTCAACTGAATTACAAAATCAATAACTTTTTTTGTAACGATTTTGATATTTAGTTGAATATCTTCTTAAAATTAAAAATTAATATTCAAATACATGTAAAAAGAAAAATAATTTTCTTCCAAGTTATTAAAAAAATAAAGTTTCGTCCTATTAGGTATTTTCACTTCAACCACCAGCTAACTTCACTTCGTTGGGTGCTGAGGGGAAAACAATGGACAAAATGCATGGGACAAAACTTTATTTTTGTAATATCTTTGTAATGAATAATAATTATTATCATTTTATTATCTCATTGAATAGTTCTTAAAAAATAAAAACTATTTTTCAAATATACTTATATAGAAAAAATTAGTTTTTACGAAGATATTAGCAAAATTGGGCGAAAATGGACCGAATCCCATGCATTTCGTTGATTGTTTTCCCCCCAGCATTCAACGAAGTGAAGTTAGCTCATGGTTGAAGTAAAAATATCTAGTGCAATTAGGTATTTTCACATCAACCATCAGCTAACTTCACTTCGTTGAGTGCTGAGGGGAAAACAATGGACCAAATGCATGGGACAAAACTTTATTTTTGTAATATCTTCATAATGAATAATAATTATCAACATTTTATTATTTCATTAAATAGTTCTTAAAAAATAAAAACTATTTTTCAAATACACTTATATAGGAAAAATTAGTTTTTACGAAGATATTAACAAAATAGGGCAAAAATTGAGCGAATCCCATGCATTTGATCCATTGTTTTCCCCTCAGCAGTTAACAATGTGAAGTTAGCTGACTATGAAGTGAAAATGCCTAATTGGTATTACGTATTTTCACTTCAACCACCAGCTAACTTCACTTCGTTGAGTGCTGAGGGATAACCAATGGACCAAATGCATGAGATTCGGTCCACTTTTGCCCTATTTCGCTAATATCTTCGTAAAAACTAATTTATTCTATACAAGTGTACTGTAAAAATACTTTTTATTTTTTTAAGAACTATTTAATAAAATGATAATAATTATTATTCATTACGAAAATATTACAAAAATAAAGTTTGGTCCCATGCATTTGGTCAATCGTTTTCCCCTCAGCATTTAACGAAGTGAAGTTAGCTGATGGTAGAAGTGAAAATTGATCTAACCAAAGATATATCTTATAGATAATAGATAGTATTATAATATTATCTTTGATCTAACATTATCCGTGACCCTCGGCGTGCGGCCATTTTGCCAGCAGACGTCTTTTCCTTTTTTCCACGAACGCACACGTTCTTTCTGTCACATTAACATTTCTGAGTGATTGCGAATTTGTGATTTCAGTCGTTCCCTTACGTTTCAGTCGAGATTTTGGAAATCTGTGACGTGACGAGAGAAAATTTTAACAGTTAATTCCAAATGAATAAAAAACAAACCCAAATTATGTAAATTACGGTGACATTTTAGATCAAATTTAGACTTTCTATGGCGATGAACAGATGGTGATTAAAATATACCTTAAGTTTTGAGGTTATGCCGCAGATTGTATCATTTTTCGTGATTGTTGCAGCTTTCTTGCAAATTTGCAAGGTCACAGGACGAATCTGCTCACAGTTTCCAGAGGCTTTAAAAGGCTTAGAACCGTTAAAAATGAGAAACCGACTGTGTCGATTTTTTCAAATGAAACTGGACCGATGCCTGTTAGGTTCTGGAGAACCTTTGGGTTCACTGTAGCGGTACGTATTTCACTATTTTTTCATTGTTTATTTTTTTTGCTGCTGAACTCAGGGTGTCTGCCCTACCTGGAAAACGTAGCATTTTTATATACCTGGAGAAACCCGGAAATGTTGGGGAATTTTTTCGAGAACGTGCTTAATTTTTTTTTAATTGCAATATAAAAGTGAATAAAAATGAGTTATCATTTGTAAAAGTAGGTTTATATTACTGTATTTAACTATTTTATTGAAAATTCGTTTTTTGTTTGGTTTGAAATCTATTTTTTTAACTGAAATTGTAACTAATTTATTTTTGATTTAAAATTGATAGTTTTTAGTTAAAAATTCATGTATCTGGTTGAAAATTTATGTATTTTGTTGAAAATTTGTTGTTTTTACTTGAAAATTCAACAGTTTGTTGGCAATGTTTTCTCTCTCTTGACTGAAAAATCTTTCTTTGTTGAAAATTCAACTCACGTTAAAAATGGTCTTTTTTGGTTCAATTCAACTGTTTTTGATTAAAAATTAAAATCTTCTTTGGTTGAAATATCAACTACTACATTTTTCGTTTAGAACAGATGTTTTTGGAATGAAAATTCAATTTCTTGATTAAAAATTGCACTATTTTGTTAAAAATTAACTTTGTTGTTAAAGATTTTCATTTTGATTGAAAATTCATCTTTTTGGTTGAAAAATGGGCTATTTTGCTGAAAAATCGTTTTTCTTTGGCTAAAAATTAAATTTTTTACTCAAAATTTTACTATTCAATTTTAAACTTTGAAATTTTTTCTTTCGCAAATAATTAAATTTTTTACTCAAAATTTTACTATTCAATTTTAAACTTTGAAATTTTTTCTTGGCTAAAAATTAAATTTTTTACTCAAAATTTTACTATTCAATTTTAAACTTTGAAATTTTTTCTTTGGCTAAAAATAAAATTTTTTACTCAAAATTTTACTATTCAATTTTCATGTTTGAAATTTTTTCTTTGGCTAAAAATTAAATTTTTTACTCAAAATTTTACTATTCCATTTTAAACTTTAACTATTATGTTGAATTTTTTAAAAAATTATTTTGTTGTACACTGAGAATGTTGAACATTCGATTATTTTATTTAAAAATTCATCTGGTTGATTGAAAATATATTTTTGTTAAAGTACAATTTTAACTATTCAATTTTTGGTTGAAAAATTATCTTTTTTAGTTGAAAATTCGTCTTTTTCGTAGAAATTAATTTTCGTCGTTGAAAATTCAATTATTATGGTTAAAGATTTATCATTTTAGTTGAAAATTCATCTTTTTGATTGAAAGTAAAACTACTTGGTTGAAAGTTAAACTCTTTTGTTAAAAATTTATCTCTTTGGTTGAACATTATTTTTCTTAACTAAAAATTTAACTATTCAATTTTCGGTGAAAATTTTTTTTTTAGTTTAAAATTCGTCTTCTTTGTAGAAATTAATCTTCTTGGTTTAAATTTTTTTTTGGTTACAAAATTAATTATTCTAGTTAAAAATTCATCATTTTAGTTGAAAGTTAATCTTTTTGGTTTAAAATTCAACTGTGCAATTTGAAGATTCATCATTTTAGTTGAATATTCATCACTTTGTTTGAAAATGTAACTTTTTTTTTTAATTCGTTTTTTTTTGTTTTAACTGAAAATGCAACTATTGCAATTGAGTGTTTCATCATTTCAGTTGAAAATTCATCCCTTTGGTTGAACGTTAATTTTTTTTTAACTGATAGTTTAACTATTGACTTCTTGGTTAACAATTTATCTTTTTTAATTGAAAATTCGTATTTTTTGGTAGAAATTAATCTTCTCGGCTGGAAATTCAACAATTACAGTTGAAGATTCATCATTCTAATTGAAAATTCATCTTTTTGGTTTAAAATTCAACTATTCCAGTTGAAGATTGATAAATAATTTTAGTTGAACATTCATTAGTTTGGTTAAAAAATAATTTTTTTTCATCTCATAATTTAACTATTCCATTTTTTGTTGAAAATTGATCCTTTTTAGTTAAAAATTTAACTTTTTTGTTGAAAAGTTGTCTTTTTTAGTTGAAAATTCAACTGTATGGTTGAAAAGTCAGGTATTTTGTTGAAAACCCGTATTTTTTGCTAGAAAGTTAATCTTTTTGTTTGAAAATTAATCTTCCTGTTTAAAAAATCATCTGTCTGGTAGAAAATTCAGGTATTGCAGTTAAATATTCATTATTTTATTTGAAAATTCAGCTCTTTGATCTAAAATAAAACGACTTGGAATAAAGTAAAACACTTTTGTAAAAAAATCATATTTTTGTTTGAAAATTCACCTATTTTAGTTGAAGGTTCATCATTTTCGTTGCATTTTTTTGTGTGGAAAATTAATTACTTAACTGAAAATTTAACTATAATATTTTTGGTTGAAAACTGTTCTTTTTTAGTTGCAAATTGATCTTTTTTAGTTGAAAATTCAACTATTCGAGAATTCATGTATTTTGTTGAAAAATCGTCTTTTTTTTTTACAGAAAATCAATCTTTTTGATTGAAAATCCATCTCTTTGGTTGGAAAATTGTTTTTTCTTTGGTTGGTAATTATTATTTTTAAACAAAATGCAATTATTACAGTTGAATATTGATCATTTCAGTTAGAAATTCATCTCTTTGGTTGAAAATGTAACTATTTCGTCTTTTTTGGCAGAAATTAATCTTCTTCGTTGAAAATGCAACTATTCCAGTTAAAGATTCATCATTCTAGTTGAAAATTCATCAGTTTGGTTGTAAAATAATTTTTTTAACTCATAGTTTAACCATTCTATTTTTGGTTGAAAATTAATCTTTGTTAGATAAAATTACCCTTTTTCGTTGAAAAGTTGTCTTTTTTATTTGAAAATTCAACTATTGCATTGAAAAATCATCTATTTTGTTGAAAATCTTATTTTTTGCTAGAAGGTTAATCTTTTTGTTTAAAAATTAATTTTCTTGCTTGAAAGTTCATATTTTTGGTTGAAAATTCAAATATAGTAGTCAAATATTTATTATTATTCATTCATAAATATTCATTCATCATTTTATTTAAAATTTTATTTTGTTTGAAAATAAAATTACTTGTTTGAAAGTTAAACTCTTTCGTAAAAAAATCATCTTTCTGGTTTAAAATTCATCTATTTCAGTTGAAGATTCATAATTTTTTAGTTGAAAATTCATCACTTTCGCTTGCAATTTTTGGTGTGTGGAAAGTTAATTTTCAACTGCACATTTAACTATTCTTTTTTTGAAAACTGTTCTTTTTTAGTGCAAAATTTAACTATTTGGTTGAAAATTGATCTTGTTTAGTTGAAAATTCAACTATTTGATTGAGAATGCATGTATTTTGTTGAAAAATCATCTTTTCTTGCAGAAAATTAATCTTTTTGGTTAAAAATTCAACTATTTGGTTAAAAATTTATCTATCTTGTTGAAAATGCAATATTTTTATTTAAAAAGTTAGGAATTGGAAGCGGTTTAAATTGAATCTAAGCATATTAATTTAATCCCTCCAAACTGAAAAAATTTCTGTTTAATAAACTCGCGAAACTGTATGCATATTCCGAGTCGACTGTTTTAAAAAATGCGAAATATTTGAATGGCTGCGTACTATGAAAAATTGTACCTGGAATTGTGAGGAAATTTTTTTCCAGGATTTGAGTAGACACGCTGGAACTTGTTCAGCTTGTATAATATGAAAAATATGAATTTATTTTGACTTTTGACTAGAATATCTACTTATTTTGAGTATAATAAGAGCTTGTATTGTAACTTTCAGATTAGTGGTGCTTCCATAGCAGGTGCAGCAATTTGGGAATATGAGAAAATTCGGACGAGGACTTACAATTTAATACATCATATTCAACTACCTCGAATTCCAGTCAGTATATTATATTCAGTTTTATGTGTTCAGGTTGTACAAAAAACTAATGAAAACAATCAAGAAATTGAGCACCCTCAAGCAAAATATTATAGGAAAATCAGTATAAGCCTATAATGATTTTTGGCGACTACTAAACTACTATTAAAGTTCTCTAAAACAAAAAACCGTCCAAATCCCTAGAAATGTCATAAATCCTTGGAGATTCCATAAAATACTTTGAATCTACTAAAATTTCTTGAAACACGTTAAAATCCCTTTAAATGTTTGGAACTACTAGGAATTTCTTAAAATTCTACTTCCTTTCTTTTCCAAAGTTCTCTAAAAATCCCTTAAAATATTAAGAAATCCTAAAAAGTTCTTTAAAATCCCTTGAAATTTGTGAAATCTCTTAAAATCCATTGAAATCTTTGGAAATCATAAAAATCCATTAAAATAAGTAGAAATAATTTGAAATCCCTTGAATATAAATTTAATTAAATTTATTTAATAAAGTTCTTTAAAGGAAAACCGTTCAAATCCGTAGAAATCTTTGAAATTGTTTGCGATTCACGGTAAAATTCTTTAAATCTTATGAAAATTCTTGAAATACCTTAAAATCCATTCAAATCAGTAGAAATCACCTGCATATAATTTAAATTAAACTTATCCATCAAAGTTCTTCAAATAAAAATCGTTCAAATCCGTAGAAATGTATGAAATTCTTTGCGATTCGCAGTAAAATTCATTAAATCTTGTGTAAGTTCTTGAAATACCTTAAAATCTTTGGAAATTGTAAAAATCTATTAAAATAAGTAGAAATAATTTGAAATCCCTTGAATATAAATTAAATTAATCTTATTCATTAAAATTCTCTCAAGAAAACCCGTTAAAATTCCTAGAAATCTTTAAAAATCTTTGAGATTCAATAAAATCCTTTAAATCTTCTAAAATATCTTGTAATACCTTAAAATTGCTTGAAATGTTTGGAATCGCTGAGAATTTCTTGAAATTTTACTTCATTCTTTTCCAAAGTTCTATAAAAATCCCCTAAAATCTAGCTTAAAATCTTTGGAAATCCTAAAAAATTCTTCGAAATCCCTTGAAATTTGTGAAATCTTTTGAAATTTTTTGAAATCTTTTAAAATAAGCTAATATCTTTAAAATCTTTTGAGAGTATAAAATTGATTTTATTCCTTAAAGTTATCTAGAAATTTGTCGAAGTCTATTTCAATCCATTAAAATCTTTGGAAGTCTTTAAATTTCATTAAAATAAGTAGAAATCATTTGCAATCTCTTAAATATAAATTAAACTAAAATGATTCATTAAAGTTCTCTAAAAAAACCTTCAAATCCCTAGAAATCTTTGAAATTCTTTGAGATTCAATAAAATCCTTTAAATCTTGTGAAATTTCTTGAAATCTTTGAAAATCCTACAAAATTCTATGGAAAGTTTTAAAATAATTTATTATCTTTAAAGTGCTTTTAATTTTTTTTATTCCTTCGTATCCCTTGAAATCCATTAACAAAATTTTTGGTTGAAAATTCAATTACTTCATTGAACATTAAGCTCCTTTGTTAAAAAGTCATGTTTTTAAAGATTCATCATTTTTATTGAAAAACCATCTCTTCAGTTTAAAATTGACCTATTTTGTTGAAAATTCGATTTTTTTAAATTAATTTTTTAAACTGAAAATTTAACTATTTTATTGAAAAATTGTCTTTGGTAGAAAATTAATGTTTTTGGGTGAAAATTCAACTACTTTTTTGAAAATTAAATTCCTTTATTGAAATTTTGTTTGTTTGTTTGAAGATTCATCTTTTCGAATGGAAAATTTTTTCTTGAAAACTCATTTTTTTACTGAAG
Source organism: Andricus curvator (assembly GCA_932195095.1). Taxonomy (NCBI): domain Eukaryota; kingdom Metazoa; phylum Arthropoda; class Insecta; order Hymenoptera; family Cynipidae; genus Andricus; species Andricus curvator. The sequence goes on from CAKNYM010049411.1 coordinate 204,670, forward strand.
ATTTAACTATATTGTTGAAAATTCTTGTATTTTGTTAAAAATTCCACTAGTTGGTTGAAAATTTAACTACTTTTTTAAAAATTCATTTTTTTGGTTGAAGATTTATCTTTTTAATTAAAAATTCATCTCTGCGGTGAAAAATCGTTTTTTGAAATTAAGGTTTTTAACTGACAATTTAAGCAATCCAGTTAAATATTCCATCATTTTATTTCAAAATTTTTTTTCAATTGTTGAAAATTAAAATTATAACTGAAAATTTAACTTTTAAGTTTCTGTTGAAAATTCATCGTTGTAGGTTACAAATTCAACAGTTTGTTTTGAAGATTCAACTTTTTTTTTTTGAAAATTTAATTATTTTATTGAAAATTATTAGATTGGAATTTTTAGGATATTTGGATTTTTGCCATAAAATTCCATACAAATTCTACTATATTTGATGAAAAGTTTTTTTTTTCAGTGTAAAAAAAGGTACCTGGAAAAATTAATTTTTTTGTCCTGGAAAACCTGGCAAAGTCCTGGAATTTTGTTTAAGAAACGTTAGACACCCTGAAATAATCATTAACTAACCATTTAATAATTCTGTGACTGAAAATTTGTTATATCGGAAATAATTATACACTTCACTAAAAACCTTTTTTTAATCATAAATACATAAACATATAAAACCTAAGTTTTACCTCTTAATAGAAAAAAAAATTAGAAAAAGTGGAAGTGTAACTTTAAAGTTTTTCACAGGTTATTCCACAACAAAACATAATAATATTTTTTTTAGAAAAGGGGCTTAAGAGCTGAAGCAGAAACTTGGTGGAGAAATTTAACTCCTGGAGAAAGAATATTTATACCCATATGCTTTCTAAATGTCCTCGTATTCGTTGCGTGGCGGATACCGGCTTTCAATAAAGCCATGAATCTGTACTTCACCTCGAATCCAGCTGCTCGTAAGTATCTTACAAAGAATAAAGTAGCGTTCTAGTTGCTCTATTGTATGAGAAAGGTATTTTCTGGCCAGCTGTACCGCATCCGTAGAAGATTGTAATTACAGGGTGGCCGTTTTAATCGAGTAAAAAATTCCCAGGCTTTTCCCGTATTTTTCCCGTTTTGCAAAAATTTTTCATTGTCATTGAAATTAACAAATTCGAGCTCTTAAAACTAAACATTTTTCCTTTTAGAGTAATCAGAACTGAGCTGCAAATTAAAGCACTCCAACTGGAACTCTTCTGAATTTCAAACTTTTTAAATTGAAGCTTAAACAATTTTTAAGTCAGAAATGTTGTATTCAAACGTTTAATAATGTACATATATGTATAAAATGGAAGCTTTTACCATTTTTCAATTGAACCATTTTTAATTTAATGCCGTTAAATTGAAAAATTTTAGTTTTCAAACTTTTATACATTGAACAGGTCAAAGATTTCTGGTTAAAAAATATAAAACCACGCTATCATTTCCAATGCACTAAATTGAAGAATGAATCAATACATTTGTAAAATTTCAAAATTATATTATTTTAAACAATTTTAATTTACAAACATTAAAAATTGAACGATTAAAATTGTTTTCTTTTAATCGAACTTTTTATAAATTAGAAGATAAATTGATTTAATTTTAAGTGGTTTTAAATTAATAACTGTTTAGTTGTTATTTACATCAATATTTGTTTTCAAATATTTTTAAATATTCTCTTAAAACTAATTTTTTTAAACAAAAAAGCATTTTAAATTTTCCTAGGAATCTTAGAAAATTTTAAACATTTTAAGAAAAATTTGAAATCTTCAAATTTGTAAATATTTTTTTAAAACGTTTATAATTATTCCTAACATTTTTTTAAAATCATGAAACATTTTAAAAAATGACCTGAGATCTTCTAGATCCTTCGTTGACAATTTTGTAAATCTTTTGAAATGTTTTGAAATATTATTAAAGACTTTCGAAATCCTCAAAAATCTACATTTAAAAAAAAATTGAAATCCTTTTAAATTTTTTATTATTCTTGACATTTTTTAAATTTTGTTATATTAAAAAAATTCCCTTTAAATATTTCACATTATTTTTTGACATTTTTGGAAATCTTTTGAAACCTTTGGAAATCTTTTTTAATAGTTATTTCCTTAACATTAAAATTTAAAAAATCATTTTAAATATTCGTAGGAATCTTAACAAAATGTTGTTATTCTCTTTAAAGCTTTCGAAATCCTGAAAAAGATTCAATATTTCATTTCGAAATCTTCAAAAATCAACATTAAAAAAATGGAATCTTTTCAAATTTTCAATTGTTATTAAAAATTGTTTCAAAACTTTTAAACATCTTTCAAAATGTTTTGAAATTTTCCCAACATTTTTGTTAAATTATGAAATATTAACAACATTTCCTTAAGATCTTCCAGATACTTTTTTGACAATTTTGTAAATCTTTTGAAATACTATAAAAGACTCTCTTAAAATTAATTTTTTCACATTTTTCCAGGAATCTTAAGAAATTTTCTTATTATCTTTAAACCTGTCAAACTAATTAAAAAGCTGCCAAATTTTATTGCGAAATCTTCCAAAATCTACATTTAAAAAAATTTATGGAATCTTCAAATTTTCAATTATTTGTGAATTTTTTCAAAACTTTTAAATATCTTTTAAAATGATTGGAAACTTTTGAAAATATTTTTCTAATTTACTCGTAAAATTAGTTTTGTAAAATAAAAAATAATTTGAAATATTCTTAGGAATCTTAACAAAATTGGTTTATTCTCTTGAAAACCTTTCCAAGTTCTTAACAAGCTTCTAAATTTTTTGTTCAGAATCTTCAAAATCTCGATTTTGTTTGAGATTTTTGGAAATTTTGGAAATATTTTGAATGTTTTAAAATATTTTAAAATCTTTTAAAATATTCTCTTAAAATTAATTAAATAAATAAAAAGTCGTTCCAAATTTTCCCAGGAATCTAAAAAAATTGTTCATTATCTTGAAGCCTTTCAAAATTCTTAAAAAGCTTCTACATTTTTTCAAAATTCGTCTTTTTTGGTAGAAAATTAATCTTCTGGGTTGAAAATACAACTATGCCGGTTGAAGATTCATCATTTTAGTTTAAAATTCAATAACTTGGTTGAATGTTAAACTCTGGTTAAAAATTCATTTTTTTATAAGATTCATTATTTTAGTTGAAAATTCATCTCTTTGGTTGAAAATTCGACTATTTTGTTGAAAATTGTTTTTTTGTTTGTTGAAAATTAATTTTCAAACTGAAAATATAACTATACCAGTTGAATATTACATGATTTTAGTTGAAAGTTCATCTCTTTGGTTGAAAATTAATGTTTTTAATTGAAAATATAACTTTTCACTTCTTGTTGAAAATAGATCTTTTTTAGTACAAAATTAATGTATTTTATTAAAAATTCGTATTTTGTAGTAGAAAGTTAATCTTATTGGTGGAAAATTCAACTAATCCGTTTGTAGATTCATAATTTCAGTTGAAAATTCAATAACTTTGTTGAAGGTTAAACTCTTTAGTTAAAAATTCATTTTTTTGTTTAAGATTTATTCTGTTAATTGAAAAATCACCAGTGGTTGAAAATTTAATTTTTTATTTTTCGTTGAAAATTTATCTTTTTTAGTTGAAAATTCAACTATTTGGTTGAATATTGATGTATTATGTTCAACATTCGTCTTTTTTGGAAGAAAATTAATCTTTTTGGTTGGAAATTCAACTATTTGGTTCATCTATCTTGTTGAAAATGCAAAATTTTTACTTGAAAAGTTATGAATTTGAAGCGTTTTAACATGAATTTAATATAGTACCCACAATAATTTGAAGTAAAAGAAAATATTTTCATGAAAAATCTCCTTATTTCCCCAGTTTTTACAGGGTATCTACTCACCTGGGAAATATTTTTCATTCAAAATATTAATATGTCAAAAACGCACTGAATTTTAAGTATATGAAGATAAAATGTTTTAATTATTATTCAAATTCATGGACTTCATGAAGAAAGTCAAGAAATGATGAATTATGTTTTAAGCATTATTTATTTAATCATTCGATGGTGATAATATATTTAAGAATATCTTGTACAATAAATTTTCAAAGCTTTCTGAATTAAAAATATTAATAAAATCCCTAGAAAAGGGTACCATTAAGATATTACTGATCCTTTAATAAAGTTACTTTCACAAATGAAAAAAATAGTTATTCAATTTTACATATGAATATTTTTACACATTTTGATATTTAGAAGGACGGAAAAAAACATTATGTATAATAAAATCACGCAGTTGTGTACATATTCCGAGTTTATGGTTTAAAAAAAGCGAAATGCTTGAGTGTATCTGTATTTTTGTGTAAGAAATTAATACTGAAAATCTAGTGATGATGCAGCTTGCTAGAAATACTGAAAATAATTCATCATACCGTCTATTCAGGTATTTTTCTTTGATCAAAGGTGTGGTGGGACTTCCAATGCTACTGTCGACATTTTCGCATTATTCCTTTTGGCACATGGCTATAAATATGTACGTTCTGCACAATATCTCGACCCCGGCAGTTCAGACTCTTGGAGCCGAACAATTCGTAGCCATGTATTTGATTAGTGGTGTAGTTGGAAATTTCGCCAGTCACATGTACAAAGTATATTTAAATCAAGCTGGACAATCTTTAGGAGCCGTAAGTATTTTGAAATCTTAGTCCCGGGCAGAAATCCTTATAGTTTCGGTCGGATGTCCGTCCATCGTAATTTTTTCCAAGGAGGGGAAAGTAGTGAAAATGAGGGTTGGGGAATTAGGGGAAGTTATTGGAGGGTAAGTATGGGGAAATGAGTGGTGGACGAGTAGAGGAAATGAGAGGAGGGGATGTAGGGAAACGAGGGGTGGGAAATTAGAGAAGTGAAGGGGAAATATGGGCAGTGAGGGATGGGGTGGGAAATTAGAGAAGTGAAGGGGAAATATGGACAGTGAGGGATTGGGTTTATGTGGGGAGGAAAATTAGGGGAAGTTAGGAGAGATGAAGTAGGGGAAATGATTGGACGGTAAGTAGGGGAAGTAGGGAAATTGAATTGAGGGAAAGTAGAGAAAATAAGGGGGTGGGGGGGAGTGAGGGAGAAGTAGGGAAACGGAGGGGGGAGTATGGGGAGGGTAAGTATGGGAAATTAGGGGTGGAAAAGTAGGGGGAAATTATGGGAGGGGAAGTGTGGCAAATAAGGGGTCGGAAATTAGAGCAATTGAGGCGAGGGGAAGTATGGGTGATGAGGGGTGGGGATGTGAAGGGAGGGCAAGTAGGGGAAGTGTGGGGAGATGAAGTAGGGGAAATTATTAGACGGCAAGTAGAGGGAATGATGGACAGGGAAGTAGGGGATATGAGGGTGGGGAAATGAGGGATAGAGAAGTGAGGGAATGGGCATTAGGGGGAACTATTGGAGGTCAAGTATGGGGAAATAAGTGTTGGGCAAGTGGGGGGAACGAGGTGGGAGAAAGTAGGGGAAATAAATGGAGGGGAGTAGAGGAAACGAGGGGAGGGGTGTAGGGGAATGTATGGTGTGCAGGTAGTGGAAGTGAGTGGAAGGGAAGTATGGTTAATGAGGGATGGGGGGATGATGAGAGGGAAAGTAGGGGAAGTGATTGGAGATGAAGTAGGGAAAATGATTGGAAGGTAAGTAGGGGAAGGGAATGGAGGGGAAGTAGAAGAAATGGTTTTTGGTAGAAAATTAATTTTTTCACTGAAAATTCAACTATTCAGTTTTTGGTTGAAAATTTATATATTTTAGTTGAAATTGTACATATTTTATTAAAAATTCTTCTTTCTTTAGTAAAAAATTAATCTTATTGGTTAAAAATGCAACTATTCTGGTTCAAGATTCATTTTAGTTGAAAATTCATCTTTTTGGTTTAAAATTCAACTATTACAGTTAAAGATTTATCATTTTAGTTGAAACTTCACCTTTTTGGTTGCAAAAGTAGCTATTTTGTTGAAAATTCGTTCTTCTTTTTTTTTTGTTTGAAAAATAATTTGTTAAGGTAATGTGATGAGTGGGTCACGTGACGGGATTCCTACCCTACCGACACTTTTTTTCAAAATCTACTTACGTTGACACGAAGCGTGATATCGAGTTGAAAATTTGGGATAATAAATAAGAAGCGCTGCGAAAGGCGGCTCTGGTTCTAAATTTTAATAATCATGAAAAAAGCAAAAAAAAAATTATTTACAAAAAAAACTTTTTTCATATTTATGAATCCGGTAGGAATCCGGTCACGTGACCCACTCGTCACATAGCCTTAACGGAAAATTTAACTAATCCAGTTGAATATTCCATAATGAGAGTTGCAAATTCATCTCTTCGGTTAAAAATTAATTTTTTTACTGAAAATTTAACGGTTCAATTTTTGGATGGAAATTTATATTTTTTGTTATAAAATTCAACTATTTGGTCGAAATTTGAACTTCATTGTTATAAATCCATTTTCAAGTTGAAGATTCATCATTTTAGTTAAAAATTCGTTTTTTTGTTTGAAAATTTAACTATTTTGTGGAAAATTCGTGTCTCTTGTTTGAATTAAACTTTGTTTGATTTCAAATAAAAAATTTTTCGGGTTGAAATATCAACTATTAAATTTTTCGTTGAGAATTAATCTGTTGAACATTCATCATTTTAGTTAAAAATCTCTTTGATTCCACATACTGTATTGCTGTTAAAAATTTAATTATTCCCTTCTTTGTTGAAAATGTATCTTTTTTAAGTCGGAAATTCACCTATTTGGTTGAAAATTCATGTATTTTGTTAAAAAATGGCCTTTTTGGGCAAAAAATGCATCCTCTTGGTTGAAAATTTATGTATTTTGTTGAAAATTTCTCGTTGTTGGTAGAAAATTAATTTTTTTACTTGAAAATTCATCTCTTTAGTTGAAAATTAATTTTACTGAAAATTCAACTATTCAGTTTTTGGTTGAAAATTTATATATTTTAGTTGAAATTGCACATATTTTATTAAAAATTCTTCTTTCTTTAGTAAAAAATTAATATTATTGGTTAAAAATTCAATTATTCTGGTTCAAGATTCATTTTAGTTAAAAATTAATCTTTTTGGTTTAAAATTCAACTATTACAGTTGAAGATTTATCATTTTAGTTGAAACTACATCTCTGGTTGCAAAAGTATATATGTATTTTGTTGAAAATTCGTTATTCTTTTTTTTCGGAAAATAATTTTTTAACTGAAAATTTAACTAATCCAGTTGAATATTCCATAATTATAGTTGAAAATTCATCTCTTTGGTTAAAAATTAATTTTCTTACTGAAAATTTAACGGTTCAATTTTGGATGAAAATTATTATTTTTTATCATTATATATTATTTTTCATTATTTATCATTATATATATTATATATTTGTTATCATTTTAGTTAAAAATTTAACTATTTTGTTGAAAATTCGTGTTTTTTGTTTGAATTAAACTTGGTTTGATTTCAAATAAAAGTTTTTTCCGGTTGAAATATCTACTATTAAATTTTTCGTTGAGAATTCATCTTTTTTGGTTGAACATTCATCATTTTAGTTGAAAATCTCTTTGATTCAACATACTTTTTTTGCTGTTAAAAATTTAATTATTCCCTTCTTTGTTGAAAATTTATCTTTTTTAAGTGGAAAATTCAACTATTTGGATAAAAATCCATATATTTGGTTGAAAATTCGTTGTTTTTTATAGAGAATGAATCTTTTTGGTTTAGAATTCAACTATTCGGTTAGAAATTCATCTATTTTGTTGAAAATGCAATATTTTTACTTGAAATCTTAGCAATTTGAAGCGTCTCAAATTGAACTTGATGGAGTTTGAACACTTTAATGTTATTTTAAAAGAATTCATTCCCCTGTTTCCGTAAAAAATCTCTTAACGTCCCCAGTTTTTATAGCATTTTGGTCTAAGCTTGTCATCAATACAGTTCGAAAAATGTTTTTTTGGCTCTTAAAATTGATCTAAGGAACTGAAATACAATTTTAAAAATAATCCTCTTTCACAGTCTGGCTCTATAATGGGTGTCCTAGGATATACATGTACCCAATTTCCATCAGCGGAGCTTTGTTTAATCTTCCTTCCCATGTTTACATTCTCAGCATCGCAGGTACTTTCCAATTTAAAGTATTTTATTTGTTATTTTATTATTATTATTCAATTTTTTTAAATTCATTCGTATTTTTTTAGGCGTTGAAAGCTGTAATTGCTCTAGATTTAGCAGGTGCCGTTATGCGATGGAAGGTTCTTGATCACGCTGCGCATCTTGGTGGTGTTTTTACTGGCATGTAAGCATACACAAAATTTCAAAAATGTTACAGGGTTGCTAAAGATCAGGGAATTCTGGAAAATCGGAGAATATCAGAGAAAACCTGAAAGAGTCAGGGAATTTTTAATAAACTGAAGTTGAAGTTTAGCGGTCATTTAAAAATTACGTAAGGAATTTGTATGAAATTTTAAACTCCCCCGTCCCCCATGTAATACCGTAAGATTTGCTCTGCCCCCCCCCCCCCCCTCTACACACACAAAAACTGACTAAGATTTTATAAACTTAGGGAATGAACGTACATAAAAATTCTTTTAATTAAATAAACGTGGAACCTTAATGAAATTAGATTTAGGAAAGAAAATGTGTTAGTAAGAAAAAAACAAACGTATGATTTTAGAATTTTTTGGTTGAAAATTCATCTTGTGGTTAAAAATTTGATTAATATGATTGAAAGTGTTATTATTTGGTTGCAAATTAACTTTTTTGTTAAAAATTCATATTTTTAGTTTAAAAATTCAACTGTTTTGTAGAAACTTCGTCTTTTTTCATAATTTTTTCCCTTATAGTCTGAAAAATCTTTTATAACTGAAAATTTATCTGTTATCGTAAAAATTTCACATTTTTTTACTAAAAATGCAATTGTTGTGTGAAAAAGTGTGGTTTAAAAGTTACAATCTTTTTCGTTTAATTATATCAGTTACTACATTTTTCGTTGAGAAGTCATCATTTTTAGTTCCAAAACCTTTTCTCTTGGTTATAAATTCTTTTTTTTTTTTCAAAATTAATTTTTTAAACTGAAAATTTACTTTTCAATCTTGGGTTGAAAATTAATTTCTTTGGGTGAAAATGTAACTACTTTGTTGAAAGTTCTTTTTTTATTATTTACAATTAATTTTCGAAACTGAAAATGTAACTATTTCATTTCTGCCTCAAAATGTATCTTTTTTTAGTTGAAAATTTATTTCATGTATAGTTCATGTATTTTGTTGAAAATTTGCCTTTTTGGGTGGAAAATGAATCTTTTTGGTTAAAAGTTCAACTATTTAGTTAAAAATTAATTTCTTTGTTTGAAAAAATAGCGATTTTGTTGAAAATTATTGCTGATTTAAAATAAAATATATAAAAAATAAATAAATAATATAAATAATAATATATAAATATTTTTTTAATGGATTTTATCAACTATATTATCAACTATAATACTTTTTATTGAGGGTTAATTTTTTTGGTTGAAAATTCAATTATTTGGTTGAAAATGGTTTTCACTGAAAATTAAATTATTCCATTTTTTGTTCAAAATTCATCTTTTTGAGTTGAAAACTCAACTATTTGGTTGAAAATTCATGTCTTTTGTTGAAAATTCGTCTTTTTTGTTTAAAAATTCAACCGTTTGGTTGAAAATTGAAATATTCTGTTAAAAATGTGTTTTTGTTTCTGTTAAAAATAATTGTTTTACCTTTAAATGTAACTATTCTATTTCTGGTTGAAAATTTAACTTCTTTAGTTAAAAATTCATGTATTTTTTCCAAATTTGTGTTGTTTGATAGAAAGTTCTTCTTTTTGGATAAAAATGATTTTTTTTTTGTTGAAAATTCGTATTTTTGTTATTAATTTTTTTTTGAAATTATAATTATTCTATATTTGCTTCGAAATTGATCTTTTTTAGTTGAAAGTTGATTCATTTTATTGAAAACTCGTCTTAGATGAAAATTCAATTATTTCAGTAAATTAATAAATAAATAAAAATTTCATAATCATCAATCAAAAATTTCATAAATCATTTTCATTCATAATGGTTGAAAACTTAACTGTTTTGCAGGAAATTTGTCTTTGTGGTATGAAAATTCAACATTTTTGATGAGATTTTTTTTCTTTGTTGGCTGGAAAACCTTTCTTGGCTGAAAATTCAACTCTTTCGTTAAAAATATTCCTTTTTTTGCTTTGAAAATTTGTCTGGTTTGGTTGAGGATTCAATTAATTAAACTGAGTTTGATTGGGAATTAAAATATTTTTTGAAAATTTGAAAATTAATTGTTTTAACTGAAAATTTAATTTATCTATTTTTGTTTTTCTAAATTGATCATTTTGAGTTGAAAACTCAACTATTTGATTCAAAATTCATGTATTTTACGTGTGTCTTACGTAATTTGTGGATGACCCCCTTACAAAATTTTGTATGTTTGTCTTTAAAAAAAATTTAGAAACAAACTTTTTTTTCATTAACATTATTGATCTCCTAGGTGTAAGGTTATTTTTATGCCTGAAAGAAAAATTTATAACGGCCCAAGAAATTGAAAATTTGTCAGGGAATTTTGAAATTGGGATTTTGTAGCAACTCTGTATTAAAAATGATTTAAAAATGAAATAATATAAATAATTCCAATTTCCTTATAAATAATAAAAAATTGGTATTACAGATTGTGGGAGAAGTGGGCCAACGCAAACATCTGGCAAAAGCGCAAACCTCTCTTAATGATCTGGCACAAATTTCGAGAACCTCCACGCTCGAACTGAAAAATCCCTTTTCGACATTTTATTGGAAATTCCCTACGCGCCACGCGACAAGAGCGAGAGAAACGACTAGATTGCAAACTCAGAGAAAGTGTAAATTCAATATTTTTATTGTTAACTTCGATCGTTATCGCGACACAGGGTGCATGAGTGTGTAAAGTATAAAAAACATAAAATTATGTACACTCGGATCAGCTGACTTTTCAGCAATATTTTTATTCCATCAGTTTGGTGAACAATTTACAACGATGGACAGAAACTTGACTTAAAAAAGAGAACTTGATTAAAAAATGGTATAAAAGTTACAAAAGTATATTATAGTTTTATTCTGCTTTTGTCTACCGCTAAAATTACTCGCTTATAAGAAATCTCCTCAACTTTTGAGATATTTTGCATGGTGTTTGATGTGGTCTTCGATGAAGGAGGCAATGAAGAAATAACTGTGATCATAGCCCTCTTCCATTCTGAGCACCAACGGCATTCTGGCGGTATGTGCTGCTGCCACCAAATTTTCAGGTAAGAGTTCTTTCGGATGGAAGTTGTCTTCTCTGCCCTGTAAAAACAAGTGATCCCATGTTCAATACAAATAACAAACCAGGGTGTCCAGCGATTCTTAGGAACGAAATTCAAGGTATTTTCCAGGTCAAGATGTCAAGTTATTCCAGGTCTCATTTTTTCACATCAAATAATGAAATAACCGTTTGTTATAGAGGAAACCGCCCTACAGTAGATAGGAAAAAATTCAACAGCATACAACTGCATCAGTTTTCAAAAATGAAGAAATATTATCGTTGTTAAATAAAGCTTACATATTGAATTGAGTATTCTTATAGAAAAAAATATGATGAAATTAATCAATTAGCTGTATTGAACATTTTTACTAGACCTGGTCAAGGGTACGATTTTGATACGTTTGTCCATCAATAGATAATCGTTTCTGGTATTTCTTTTGGACAAGACAGAATACTCAATTCTGGATAATTATAATTTATCATTAATATACTTACAATTAAAATCAATTTATTGAGTAAATAATAGTTAAAACTATGATTATTTTACAAAAATTGCAAAAGTTTAAATTATTGACATTTTTTTTATCTCTGATATACCGTGAGATTGGTACGAGATGTTTAATATTCATACAATTTAACCTGACTTGCGATGACAGAAAAGTGCAGCATTTTTACATACCTTAATCCTAAAAATGATATCTTTTCCGAAAGGCTCCTTAAAACACAACTAACATTTATGAGCTTTTTAATAACTAATAATTTACGCTATTTTCTTTGTTTATTATTCACAATAGTTTGAATTTAAAAACTTCACGAATCAAAATAAACAAACAAACACAACCTTTAACTTAAATCCGAGCTTAAAACAACTGCGAGACAGTCGCAGAGCTGCCAATTTTGATAGCGACATTTTTTGTAATTTTCCGATTATCTACTGTTGGAAAATGTATTATCCAATAAAAAGTCATCAAATATTTATAAATATTAAAGGAAGAACACTTTGTATTAATAAATATTGTTCATTAAACTTCAAGCTTCGATTCTAATGTATAAAAATGTCATAAACATGTTTCATTAAGTTAAAAAGTATGAATAAAGAAGAGGTGACATTTTTTTTCAGGTTAAAAATTAATTGTTTTGCTTTCACGCATTAACTAATCATAAAATTTCAATAAAACTTCGTTAGAAAATATAGTATCCTTGCTGAAACGTTATACTAACAAAAGTAATTAACATTTTTTGTCAGTTTTCCAGTTAATTAAGATTATCTACTGTAAATAATTATCTACTGTAGGGTGGTTTCCCCTAGATGTAAAAAAGAGTCATTTCATTTTTTATTGGCCGACAATTTTTGAAATCCTTGAAATATTTGAAATATTTGTCAAATCTGTGAAATCTTTGTGAATTTGTTGAAATCTCTTGAAGTACTTAAAATCTTTGCGAATTCTTGAAATTTCTGTGAAATCTTTTGAAATCTTTGAAATCTGGTATACCCTTTTTGAAATCTTTGGAATTCTTGTAATCTTTTGAAATCTTTATGAAATTTTTATGAAATCTTTGAAATATTTGTGAAATCTTTTGTATTAATTTGAAATCATTAAAATATTTTTAATCTGTGTGAAATTTTTTGAAATCCTAGAAATCTGGTTTACTACCACCTTTTTAAAATCCTTAAAATCTTTGAAATATCTGCGAAAGCTTTCTGTAATATTTGTTTGTGAAATCTTTTGCGTTCGTTTGAAATCATTGAAA